>CM070836.1:34487171-34599671 GCA_036326025.1 Chrosomus eos | reverse complement strand
GTTGATGTTACGTGTGACGTAGCGGTGTGTGACTAATGCTGACACGTGGTGTGATGACATCATCGTTTCACAAAATGTATGGATTGGCCGTACACACGAAAGCACAAGGGTGTCGGTTTCAGATTTATCCACGCTGGGACCCGGTTTAAAAAAATAGCGGTTTCTGCGTCCCAAAACGCCGGATCCGTCTGGACGAAACGCCAATACGATACAAAATTTGTACGTATACAGCTAAACACGTCTCCGTGTGGACTGGGCCTTAGATTAAAGGATAAACCCGAGACCAAACGATCACAAGTACTTGAGGATGTGCTCATTAGACTTGGGCTAGTTAGCAAACACATAGCAACACCCTAGAAACCACCCACAACATTATAAAATCACGGCAGCAAGTTGCGCGGACGAACGCCACTCACAAATTTTTTTTTTGTGAAAATGTAAAAACGAAGTGTTCTGCTGAAATTGATGACATAGTTTTGAGTGGTAGTGATATTTTTAGTCTGTAATCTAAGTGCATGTACGGCCCACATCAGCAGGGATCCCACACCAATTTCATGAATTTAATTGGTTGTTAGAGCAAATGCAAGTAACCTGAGTGCAATTCCTCCAGAGGTTGTAAAAGACGCAGTTATGGATGGTTTTAAAATTTGATTTTCCTCTTCAGCTTTGTGGTGGATGACAGATTGTCTTCACATGAGATGCCATACGGCATTGTAATGAGGCAGCGTCGTTGCGCGCTATCTTGTCTCGCTGATAAAAGTGATTCAGGTACAGGAGGGCAAATTGTTGTTTTTGTAAAGTATTTCATAATTGATGGGCTGCTTTGATTTGATTTACCCTGATGGATTTATCTAAAGTAATTAGGGAGAGCACAGTTTAAAAGCAGCAGACGTTGACCGGCTGAGTACTTTGATATTTTACGTAAAAGAAATAAATGAATATAAACAGACGCACACACACATTCCCACAGGGGGCTTAACTGTAACTCTGGGAGACATCCAGGGTTCAATAATTAAGTCTGAGTTTAATATGAGACAGAAAAAAGAAGGTTAAATGTAAAATGAAAATGAAGGGGTGTTAGATAAACCTTCTGATATGACACACACACACATGCTAAAAAAAATACTTCATTAAAGATTCCCATAAAAAAATCACTCTTTAACATCTCAGTTTTACTTCTGCTAAAGTCTCCTGCTTCTAAGATGTTTTTCCCAAGAAAAATACCTTGTTAATGTCTATTTTAAGAAGACATATCAACAATGGCTTTGTTTACACTTGACATTAACATCCGATCAGCCAATCAGGACACAGCACGTTTACACCTGTCAGTAAGTGGGGATAACTGATCGGATCTATGAGTCCTGCACAATATTTATCAGTGTCAGAAATTTAGCATGATCATCTCACAGTGTGTTTGATGCTATGACCTGCTCCACTGACTAGTGAATAAAAATGCAACATGACATGGCGCTAAAACTTCAAACTACTTACCTCAAGCTCCATTTGCAAAATTGGCATGCCAAGTTTTTTCAGCTCACATAACCACAATTGCCAAAGTGCGATTCGTCTTTCTCTATTCATTTACAACTAGTGCATGCTGAGGATATTTTATTCTACTAACTTGTGTCGTAGCCAAAGATTAATCATCGATTCATACAGTCTACATGTCGTACCCAAGTTTATTAGATCCATATCTAAGTGTGATTTGTAATGATCTTATTTCTGTAGCAGGCATTACACTGAGATCCGATCACAATGTGTCCTCGACAACCTCTATACCAGATAGCATGGATAGCATTCTGATCACAAATAGCTACGTTTACACGTGTCTTTTTAATGTGCATGTGGACAACATCGGGATGAGGTTGTAAATGTTTCAAATTGTGCTTAGATTTGCCAAGATACCAGTCGGACCTACCAGTCTCAAAATGATCTTAAACATTCTCGTTAAAGCTACAATTATTGTAGATATAGGCTACTGCAAACATTTGACTCAGTGTCTACTTTTCTTTTTAGGAGTTTTAAGAGAAACATCTTAGAGAAAGTTGATGAGTAAATGAAACAACATTACGCATCTGTATTTTTTGATGAAAACTGACAGATAGAGAAACAGTTATAATGCCTGTTGTTATTTCTAAATACTGTAGATGTATCTTTATGCCGTCAAACCAATTGTCAGAGTGTTGCTATTTATTGGATTTAATGAGTGCATGTGTATTTGCATGTTACAATGCTAAACGTATTTTAGGGTTAAAAAATAGAAACCTATATTGTCATCATTTTGATAGCTGCAATCTGTCTCTCTTTCTCTCTCTCTCTCTGTGTGTGTGTGTGTGTGGTATGTGTGGTATATAAGTTTACACAGCTGTGACTTTGAACTCCCATTCTCTTTCTCTGTCTTCAAACCGCTGCCCTGCAGGTCACATATGCATACAGTATTTCTCAGAGCACATACACTGGCTCATGCTCCTGCTGTTCTCATTTACTGGGTTCACTTCATCATTTTGAATTATATTCAAAGTGTGTATTTTTAATGTTAAAATACTTTCTTCCATCCCAGTTTAACAAGCAGAGACAAAGTCACCGGTACACACAGTTTGACCTTGTGAAGAGTGAAAGCCAGTGACTGATGCTTTCAAAACATTGCTCTGTTTGTTTGAGTGGGCCGACATGGTGACTTCTGCCACAACTAAAGGTAAAGGTAGGGGTGGGACTGTCTGTTTGCTTGCCCATTGGTGGATTGGGAGAGGGTAGAAGTAAAAACATTTTGGCGATGATCATTACAATGTGTGCTAGACATTGGATGGTATTATGCAACATCTCATGCAGTGTTCAACCATGCACATTTACACAACCACAGCTAAAACTAATTTAACACCAGACCAAAAATCAGGTTGCAGTTCGAAAAGTCCCCAACCCTTCCGAACAATTCACAGTCCAAAGTTTCTGTTTTTCTCTGCCAGAGTGCTTTATTGATCATTTGAGGAATACAGCTGTATTTTGAGGATGTAGACAGTGATATCGGTCAAAGGTGTGTGTTTGTGTGTTGTTCTGCTGATGAAAGCTATAATTGGCTCTCTGAGGTACAAAGAACGTTTCTGGACATTACACGCTGTAATTCACTCACTCAACTAGGACTCTCTCTCAAACATCCTAATACTTAATCTGATCTGTTGCCTTCTGAGACATAGTGATTAAACAAAATCACTTCGTTAGAGACAGTTGGGAATTAGGGGAGCCCGGGGCTAGTTGTCACATAGAGAAGTCATCACAAGGGCAATATTTCTAAAAAATATTAGATATTTTGTTTTCTCCAGCAGTAGTTTTGTATGATGATTGGACTTATTATTGGTTGAAAGTTATGTTTTACTTTATTTAAAATAACACTTAGATATTTTTTGTATGTTATTTTTAATATTTTTGCAGTTTCATAAAATGTTATGGACTCCATAATTGTTTTGCATAAACAATTTAATGGGTGATTAGCCAATAAATAGCCTTTAATACAATTTAAATTAATATCCTATTTTATTTTGGGTGAAACATTGCTTTAAATATAAATTGTGTCTTGTTTTTAATTTAGGTATTTTGTAAGGGTATTTTGTAACCCAACATCCGTCAAAATTTCATATTTCAAACAGCAGTTTCTTGTTCCACAGAAAAGGCTTAAGTCTAGTCCCAGACTAAAATGCATGTTTGAGCTGTTTTAAAGCTACAGTCCGTAGCTTTTTCCTCTTTGTCGCCATCTCTGTTCGAAATCTGTAACTGCAGTGATTCGCGGAATTATCATCTTTACGTGGGTTGTAAATCGGCATGAAACAGCTCGGATGAACTCCATAACTGTGTGAATTAAGAAGACGTACTGTTACACGATTGAACTATTGAAATGTCTTACTTGTTCAGCAGAAAAAAGCCGTCTCTTCTTCCGTTTCGAACACCTTCAAAACACGGAGTTCACGCACCTTTCAAAAGCCCCACCGATGTGTATCCTTGTGTTCGCATGAGACGGTTTCTTTCTCTTTCCACCTTAAATCCGAAGTACAAAGTCTTTTGGGTTTTATAACTGGTTAATCTCCAGTTGACACTGATGATTGTTGTTTGGATCTTTCTGGATCCGCCATAAGTTTAATCATGTAAAGTGCTGCGAGAAAAGCCCATCTCTACATCTCCTCACCGGCTAGCCGAAACTCCTTCTTTATGTGTACGGGTGTGGACGTAATGACGCAAAGACATGCTCGAATTTCCCGCGAAAACCCACCAGTACCACTGGAATTAAAATCATTATTACAAGCTAAACATTTTGAATCTAGCTATGGCAAGCAGATAGTTTTGAACACTGGCTGAAGATGTTTTTTTTAAATAATTAATTTGGATTATTTTTAACTTAAAAAAGTTACGGACAGCAGCTTTAACTGAAAGCAACTTGGACTGTAATCTTAAAATGTGCCATTGTTTTGTCTCAAGATGCACACCAGTACTGTTTTTTTCTAAGACACGTTTATAAAAGCTACTTAAATGTCCTAATTGAACAAATTCCTAATCCTGTCTTAATCTAAGCCCTGTCTGTGAAACCAGGCCATGGTGTGGCAATACCAATTTACTAGTATGACAGCTAACTCCTCCGGCCTCCACTATTATCATGTATACTGGTTTGCATTTGATGTGAGATAGCAGTTTCACTGCAAAACAATGTTAAATGTATGTTTATCCAGACAATTGACTGTTGGAAAGGGCTCATTTGTGCGTGTAACTCCGAGTCCGAATGTTTTGTCTGCATGTGAAGGTCCACCACAGGAAACATCTCCACGACAGAAGAGAATTCATTAATTTGCTCAGCAGCATTTGACTTTGCATGCTTTTCCATTCATTAACTTTTGACAGTCAAATGACCCTGAAATTGATTTTCATTTCTCTCGCAACCCTTTGAAGTTTCTGCCTCTGCCGGTTCTTGCGTGAAGACACTTCAACCTCAGATAATTGCTCATCTGACAAGCATCTCAGGAGTGGATATTCTTGCACATGCTCACTAAACATGTTGCCTTTCTGCCTGCATTCGACACCAAGTAAACGAACATGAACATTACAGTGAGGATTTGGCTTATTTTTTCACTTGGCAAGATGCATGTATTCTGTAGGGCTTCATAAAGTAAGCAATTCCGAAGCGGAGACGCGCCCCAAAGACCAGCCCTCAATCTGCAGAGGTCACAGTTGGGACTCAGTTTCATTACAACACTGTATAGGCAAAGCAAAGGTCCATCGTGGTTCATCCAGTGATCCATGCTATTTCATGTTTTGGAGAAAATGCCTCTATTTCTTCAGTCTCTCAATGCAGTGGAGGAATAATTCAACCCCAAAATGAAAATTCTCTCATGTTGTTCCAAATTAATCTAACTTTCTTTCTGCCGTGAAACACAAAAGGATACATTTTGAATATCCATACTCTTTTCCATGCGGCAAAAGCTAAGGTTTAAATGACTCCTTAAAGTACTGTCACAGCTGGATGAAATGTGATGAAAAAATCTATTCACATGCAGTATATTATTTTAAGACTCTATTTGAACACTTCCTCCACTAGGGTTGGGAATCACAGGGTTCGACACGATACACAATACGGCTCACGATGCCGATAATATCACGAACAGCAATTCTGCGAAAATGTATTGCTATACATTCCAAAAAAATGCTGGGTGGTTTTAACCCAACTTTGGGTCAAATATGGACAAACCCAAACATTGGGTTAAAAATGTCATGTAAAAACCCAACAGTTGGGTTTGTCCATATTTGACCCAAAGTTGGGTTGAAGCAACCCAGCAGTTTTTAGAGTGTAATGATGCATCACAATATCGGTCTAACTATGAAAACAAAATACTTGTGAAAAGGTAAAGTGCAGGATTTCTCTCTTTATTAAAAAACACCACAAAAAAGTTTTTTTCATACTTAAAGGCACAATATGGAACTTTTCGGCTTTCAAAATAGCAAAAATAACTGTATCTATGTTATATATTTCTTTTAGCTGTGTACTAACATTATCCCAAAAGTTCCCACCAACTTTCAAATCCGGAGAAATTTATATTTTAATTTGAAGACACGGGCCTTGTCTTTATTTCCGTTTCGTCGCCCGTCTATGACGTCATATAACCTTTGACTCTAGTTTCTCTAACTTCGTGCGGATCCCGGCGAAAAACCGCCAAACGCAAATGTAAACACCGGACGCACGTCACTAAAATAAAAGAAGACGATAAAGAAGTTGGATATCAATAATGGACCATGATTATGCTTTGCCTGCACGTTCTGCTGCTGGAGGCAGATCCGTGAAGCGGAAACGCACGGGTGACAGAAATGACTCGAGAAGGGTTTGGGACAGGAGAAGAGACATGACTCGCGTTAACATTGGAGTTGCATTTCCACGAGCTTCGTGACAAACTGGAACTACAGAGAGATGCCGATCTCACTTGCATTCTAATAAACAAGTAAGCACCCATTCAGCTAACTATATCTATCCGTAACTTATATGTTGTGAAACGATGATGGCATGTGCAAAACGCAGACGGACTAGCTCTCATGTACAGTATAATGTAAATTCACATTTGTTGTAGATATAGCGGCAGAAAGTAGCTTCATATGCAGTTCACCATCTTTTTCAATATCATAGTATAAACGTAATTATAATTATTAACGAAAGGTGACCGTGTTTTTTAACATCTATTAATACTAGCTAGATGGAATATTGATTCAATAGCCCTGATAATTCATATCTCTCCGTTCGAAGAGACGTGATTTTAAAAACACTAAGTTAGAATGAGTGAGGAATGTGGGGAGCGACAGAGCGCGCGTGTTCATTACAATGGCATAACATAAAGTTAATAGCCGTAACTAAACGTAACAAGAATAGAGATATAATATAAATAACAACACATTACCTCGTCAGTGAACATGTTATCTGCTGGAGATGCTAGATGGCTGGGGAATGACAGATCGCGCGTGTCCCAATGAACATCGTATAGCTGGTTCGCGCGCGCACTCCCTCTCTCTCTCTCTCGACAACGACAACAACTCCCATGAGCACACGCTCTTTCACGACGTCATCAGAATACGTCTTTTGCTATTATTTTGATTGAGTGACCCCTGGTGGCCAAAAGTTACATACTGTACGTTTAAATTAAATGTATTATTTTAATAATAATAATAATAATAATAATAAGTTTATTTTATATAGCGCCTTTCTCAAACCCAAGGTCGCTTTACATAGTAGGAAGGCAAGTATACACAACAGCAACAACCAAAACAATACAACAAAGACAAGTTATCTGTGTGAAGCTATGAGTTTGGTGTGGAGAAATGATCATTAAAGTGGGGGTGAAACACTCAGTTTCAGTCAATCTCATGTTAATCTTGAGTACCTATAGAGTAGTACTGCATCCTTCATATCTCCAAAAAGTCTTTAGTTTTATTATATTTATAAAAGAAAGACAGGCTGTACCGAGTCTTTCCGGAAAAACCCGAGCGGGTGGAGGCGTGCCGTGTGGGCGGGAGCGCGCAAAGCTTTTGCGTGTGTTGTAAATGGTGGTTTATGAGGACATGATTTATTTTTACAATAAACAAACTGACACCTACAGTGGCCAGCTAAACAAATGTATTTAAACACACAAACACACACACACACACACCATACATCGCATGCTCCATCGATACATTAACTGTACGTGATCATGTTGTTTACTTGCTGTGCTTAACGTTACACGCCGATAGTTAACAACACACAGACATTTGAAGCAGTTTTACTCACCGCCTGTGGTTCCAATGCACGACCGTGAACCTTTATCGTGGGACTGCTCCATCTTTAAGTATAAGCGATCTGTAAATCCGGCGTCGAACTGAGCCTATAATATTACCGTCGAAATGAAGGGAACAAACAAGAACACTTGCACAACTCCGTTGCTGCTCTGGAAAAACAAAATCCACCACAGGTCCCTTAACGCTGGGTTCTTTGAAAATTTGTGCAGTGTTGTCTTGCCCTGGCAACCAAAAACACACTTTTTTGGTGCCATTTTTTTTATTGCAGCACTCTGATCTCTCTGTTCTCTCGCACGCACTAGGCTACAGATGCGCGCGCCCTTCCGGGAGAAGTGCCTTAAGACCCGTATAAGGAAATTCCGCCCCACCTGACGTCACACAGACCCATACTCGAAAAAAACTTTCCGAAACTTGTGACAAACCGGAAGGAGTATTTTTGGAACAGAAATACTCCATCAAACTTACAACTTTTACAAACAAACAGTTTTGAAACTTTGTCCATGTTTAGCATGGAACCCAACTCTTTAACAGTGTAAAAAACTCACTATGCATGAAACAGCATTTCACCCCCCCTTTAAACAAAAAGGTCTTGAGATGAGCTTTAAAGAGGGGAAGTGAAGGACAGTCACGAAGAGGTTGTGGGAGGCTGTTCCAGAGTTTGGGGGCCAAGGCACTGAAGGATCTGCCACCCAGGGTGGAAAGTCTGGAGCGGGAGATAGCCAAGAGATTTTGGTCAGAAGATCTGAGTGAGCGGGATGGAGTGTACGGGGTCAGGAGGTTGCAGATGTAGGGGGAGCAAGGTTAGGGAGCGCTTTGAAGGTGAGTAGTAGTACTTTGTATTTGATCCGGGACGGAACTGGTAGCCAGTGGAGTTGGTAGAGAATGGGGGTGATGTGTGCTGATTGTCTGTATGGGTGAGGAGCCTGGCTGCCGAGTTTTGAATATGTCGTAACCTTTGAAGTGATTTCACAGGGAGACTAAGGAAAAGTGAGTTGCAGTAGTCTAGACCACATAATGAAGCAGTTAACCAAAGTGTGTGCATCACTATCAGAGAGGAAGGGTTTGAGGCGAGCAATGTTGCGGAGGTGAAAGAAGGCAGTCTTAGTGAATGATTTGATATGAGGATCAAAGCTAAGCAAAATGCCAAGGTTTTTGACAACAGGGGTAGGGTTGACAGATGAACCATTAATATTGAGAGTGAGACTGGGAGATTTAGAGAGGATGCTTTTAGGGCCAATCAGCAGAATTTCAGTTTTATCTGTATTGAGTCTTTTATTGAGATTAGAAAATTGTTTTGCATCCATAATTTTAGGTCAGAGAGACAGTCAGTGAGGGAGCACGGTGGTGGATCAGAGGGAGAGTGAGTGGTCAAATAGAGTTGGATATCATCTGCATAACAGTGGAATTTAAGACCGTGGCTGCGTATGATCGGGCCAATAGGGAGGATGTATACGAGAAAGAGGAGGGGCCCAAGTACAGAACCCTGGGGGACACCACGGGTGACAGGGGACTTGGAAGACTGATGAGGACCAAGCATCACAAACTGCTTTCTGTTGAAGAGGTAAGACTGGAACCAATTGAGGGCTGTACCAGAAACACCAATAGCAGAAACACCAATTTTAAGTTGATTAAATAGACTAATCCACTGATAGACGTATGCTTTCAAACGCTTCCGTGTGTATCTGTTTAAGCCCGTGTTAAAGAGCGTCAAAGATGTGATGTCTATTTACTACATGTTTGCCCCATTAAGCAGATGTGTGTCCTGACTTATTTAAACTTAAACTTTTTTTTGGTTTGGGCATCTATTTTTTTACTCACACTGCTGTCCGCCACCATGTAAAAAAAAACGTATGCTCACGATTCCCTCAATAATGTGTTGAGCGCCACCTCGAGGAGCCATGAAGTACAGATGCTAGGAGAGGGAAATGTATTTAGATTATTAATTAAAATATAGATATTTGGCACCAGCGTATCGATTAATATCGTATCACACGGAGAAGGTCAATGATATATCGCCATATCCATATTTTGTCCCACCCCTATTCTCCACAAACATGAACGGAACAACCAACTTTACACTACAAATACCAAACAAAGAATCATTGAACACAAACACAAGACCAATGACAAACAGGTGCAACTGATAATCAAATCAATGAAACGCCATAGAAACTAACCGAAACACAGGAAACTGAACTAAACACGTGCAAAACCCACCAAAAACAGAAACAATACATGATCACTCGTAACATGTCAAATATAACGTAGCAAATATGACCCATATCAAATCATATGATAGCAACAGTTAAACATTTTCATTTAGTAATGTGCAGATGTTCCATTCAAAATTTGAAAGTTGGACCTTTTTTTCTGTAGTTTTTAACTAATATATTTATAAGAACAATGTTTTGAAAATGTTTCTATATGACATTTTTCATATTCATTGTTTTACATATTTGTTTAATGGCTGATATAATACATTTTAAAGGAACAATTCTCATTTACTGATGTTTTTCAAAACTTTTCGTTTTGGTTGAACCAATCCTTTCGATACAAAATATGTAGTGGCATTTTTACTTCATTTCATATTTCAAACAGTAGGTGCCTATTGTAAGTTTGTGACAACTTACCCCATATGGTGTGACAAATAAATTCACAGTTATTTAGTTAACAGCATATTATGGTAAAAATAAAAAAACTTACATTTTGATCTGCAATAATTTGCAGATGCTCCTTTATTAATTTGGATTCTGTGTTTTGTTGGACAATTTACTAAATAAAACTAATTTAGCAGAATAAATAAGGCTTGTTAATTAAAAAATAATAATTTGTTCTTCACACAAACCTATATAGTGCATGGACTTTTTTATTTGTTTTGTTTGGAACGACCTGAGAGTGATCAAATTATACGATTTTTATTTTTTTGCCTGAACTATTCCTTTAATAATCTCTTCAAACTCAATTTTAAACCTATTTTGCACGCTTGCTGATGATACCGGTCCTCATGTCGGAAATTCAGACCCATGACATTTGTTTATTCAAATCACTCCACGCCGAATACGTTTCATTCTTGCCATCTTTGGCTCGACTGCAGGATGAGTCGCGCCACCCTTGATGGATATCCATGCGGATTGGGATGAGTGGGTGGGGTGGGGTGGGGTGGGGGGGGCATCGATTGTACGGCGCGGGCCCCCGACTGCAATCATTTTCTTAAGATGCATGTCGCCCTCCCTCTCCTCTCATATCTAAAGCTATTCCTGAGCAGTGATTTAGGAGATAAATACAACCTAAGAGTTGTCATGGTGATTTAGATTTGGGAGGTGGCGATAAGACGGCGCTTCCTGAGGCAGAGGAGGGCGCAGACAAAGACAAAGAGGAGGACGAGAGACACCGAGCGCGAGAAAGAGAGAAAGAGAATACCGCTGCTGGAGGGCATGATAATGTGTAGAAACCCACTTGATTAGTTTGTGTTTCCCTGTAAGATGAAACTGCGAGACAAATGGTGATAGCACATTAGGGCTGGAGTGAGAATGGGTTTGTGTGTGCGTTTTGATGGGATGGAAACGGACTGTGGGAACGACTTGACATGAAGAAAAGAGAGATGCTCAGTTGGATAAATAGAAGCTGTCTAATAAAGTGCTTCTGAATAAGTCCTCTCACCTTTAGTGGCGTATTTATTAGAAAGACGCATTTAAAAAATACCCTTCCTTTACCCCGAGAGTCAAGTGCTCAACTACAACAAATAAATGTGTGGATCCCTGATAAGATTCAACAACAATAGAGCAAAAGGCACCTGAGATCAAGAGCGTTTGCGCTCATTCAGTTAGTTTAGACATCTTTAAAGATTCACTATCATCTAATGTAAATCGTCTCAAGGGCAGTCGATGAATCACAAAGAGAAAGACAGACAAATATAGCCTTGAACCAAACCCTGCAAAAGCCAGACTCAATAGACTCCTGAACACGAACCTGTCAATCCAATCATAGCCTGACCTGAGCTTTAGGAAGACTGACTCGGCTCCCCCGGGATTGACTGTGATAAAGGAAGAAGGTGAAATAATATGAAGGAAAAGAAAACACATATAGAAGGTCAGTTCCAAAACCAACTGTGATGCCTTGAAGTCAAAGGGAATGTGCCTTATTGCTTTACTCATTATCAAAACTGAACTCATTATACAGACTTTATGGAAAGTATAGCTTGAAGGAATAGTTCACACAAAAATTAAAATTCTGTCAGTAATTACTCACCCTCATGTCGTTCAAAATCCATAAGACTTTCGTTCATCTCCGTAACACAAATGAAGATCTTTTTAAAGGGTACCTATTATGGCATTTAAAATGTTCCTAATATTGTTCTGGGAGTCCCCAACAACAGTTTTACAAGCTTGAAATGACAAAAAACACTTTTGTCGTCTTATAATATGCATTTATTTTTACCTGATTTGCTCACTGACTCCCATATGAATCGTTTAGCGAGTCATTTTTCCAAACCCCGCCTTTGCGTGACGCTAATCTGCGGTGATATGTTAGCTACCATAGCCCAAAGTAGTGACACCATAGTGCTATTTTCTGATTGGCTAACAACACCAGACGAACAACACCAGAGGAGACGCGCTTGATTCCTGCCGGTTCCACAGTGAGAGCGGCGCGGCCAGAGTTTTGGGCGCTGCGGCATATTAAATATATTACAAATAGTTTTTCAGCGTGAGAAATACAATGTGTGGCGGGAGAGCGTGACAAAAGACCGAAATGAGTGACTGTCACGCTCAATGCGTCACACTTGAGAGCCCTGCACTTCACATATTTCAATACAATTGACATTGAAGACCTAGAATCTGCGCTGTGCGTACACAACACACAAAATAATTATTGAGCATGATACAAACATAAAAGCAACAATCAATATTAATAATACTTACAGGTTGTGATTCGGAGAAGGAAGCTGATCCAAATAAACTCGGTACTGAACCTTCCTTCAGTCTCAGCCGGCTCACAAATCCATAGCCTACTTTATAGCATTTAGGTTTGTGAAGCAATCATCTTCAAAATGACGCGAACAC
The DNA here is from genome assembly GCA_036326025.1 of Chrosomus eos. Classification (NCBI taxonomy): domain Eukaryota; kingdom Metazoa; phylum Chordata; class Actinopteri; order Cypriniformes; family Leuciscidae; genus Chrosomus; species Chrosomus eos. Next base: position 34,586,817 of record CM070836.1, on the reverse strand, counting down.
AGAACAAGGTTGGGCTAAAATTCTGTGGTATAGTTGTATATATGAACTGTAGCCACTTAGTCTTCAAATGCTCCTCACTGGGCAGATGAAAAAAGTTTGCTTTTGCGTCGCACTTCAAAACACAGCGTCTTGTCGACATGATGTTAGTTTTCCCTGGCGTCTCCGAACGCAATAAGTGGGCGTATCTTATTCAAATAACTTGTACAGGTGACGTCATAAAGTTAGAGAAAAAGCATCGTTCGTCTATCGATTCATATCAGCGACTCAGAGTCGACTCTTACTTTTGAGAGACAATAACTTTGTATACGGTGAACTTTCATGTTTAAAACTTTGCAGGATGTTTTCGTTCACTTAGATCTATGTTACACACTACATGAAGGGCAATTTTCAAAAATCCATAATAGGTACCCTTTAATAAAATCGGAGAGCTTTCTGTTCCTCCATTTACAGCTACGCAACTTTGAAGCTTCAAAATGTTCATAAAGAGACCGTAAAACTAATATAAATTGAGTGGTTTATCCAAATTTTCTAAAGAGACACAATCATTTTATATGAGACTGAATTTAGGCTTTCATTCACATATAAACATTCATCAACTCACACATCAGTTGTGTTAAACGGAAGCTCAAGCATGTTTACTTGATGTGCGAGAACCATTTATGTTCATCCTCATGTTACGAACATTAAAATTTTGACAAAAAGTGTAAATGTTTTTGTAATTCTCATGTAGCCAATGGGAAACAAAATGCACTGTTTGTCCTATAGCAACGGCCCATGACGGCAACACCAAGTTCTATTAATTTATAAAAATAATTTAGTCCATTATACATTAATATAATAATTTCTCTTGATTCTAACTGCTATCTTGGATGGATTTCGTTTATCGCAGTGCATTTTTGCCTTTTGGTGAAGGATGTTCAGTGTTTCCTCACAATCTGTCCAGAATGAGACTCGGAAGGCATTGGGATCAGCCTTTGCCCGCAGCGCACCTGTGATGTAGACAGCTCACTTGTCTTTACAACAGAGCTGTATAGTGACTGATGGAGTGGGTGGACAGTTATCAGCATCTGTGTGGCTCAGGTACACAACCACTGTTTTTCTCTCAGTGATCAACATTTCAGAATTACTGCCTGGCCATGCATATATATACTTATCGTTTCCCTGAGTGATTCTCATACATGTACACTGATACGTCTGCTGGTCATGCATATATATACTTATCGTTTCACTGAGTGATTCTTATACCTGTACACTGATACGTCTGCTGACTTCTGTTATTGATAGAAGTGTTTACTAAGTATTATTATAAATATTGCTCCTTGTCCTATATGAGGGACTTTATCAATCTAAATCTAGAAGCCAAAAATCATTCTTTTTTATAATTGGGTCAGTAAACATGTACACACTATAGCAACAGCACAACATAGCATTATAGCATTGTGACAGCGAGTTTCTTTTGACAAAGTAGAAAACTAGTTTGAGCTATAAATGGGTATGCAAAATACACATCAAGCACTTTGTTCTAGGAATGTTCCTAAGAGTCAAAGGTTTAGATTTAAATGTTTTAACAGACATCAATTATTTATGGCTTTATAATGCCTTCCTTGAAATATTGATCCAAAAGGCAACATTCGATACAATACATCTTTAGGCGGATTTAGAAATGGTCACATTAAATACAGTGACACCTCCACAGCTGTGAGATATTTCTACGTAGAAATCTTTCTACGTACATTTGTTTAAATACCAGTCACACATTCAGTTTGTGTTGGTTTCTTCATAATTTTCATATTTTCTTGATGAAAATTAGTTTGAACATAAATGTTTGCATAAAAGTTTGCTTAATGGGGTTTTGTAAAGCTTTGTAAAGTTGATTTGGAGCGATTTAGGCTCCAATTTGGCTCCAATTGGATTGAAAACATTTACAGATGAGTACACTACTGCATCACCTCTAAAACAGATGGGTTGAAATGCAGAACAACAAACTCTTAATAGTGACACACACACACACACACACACACACACACACACACACACACACACACACACACACACACACACACACACACACACACACACACACACACACACACACACACACACACACACACACACACACACACACACACACACACACACACACACACACACACACACACACAGATTTGAGGGTTACTGTAGTAAAGGGGAATTGATTATCAGTGAACACACACAGATTTGAGGGTTACTGTAGAGGAATTGATTATCAGTGAACACACACACAGATTTGAGGGTTACTGTAGAGGAATTGATTATCAGTGAACACACACAGATTTGAGGGTCACAGTAGAGGAATTGATTATCAGTGAATGGGCTAAAACAGATGGTTTGAAATGCAGAACTATACAACAAACTCTTAATAGTGACACACACACACACACACACACACACACACACACACACACACACACACACACACACACACACACACACACACACACACACACACACACACACACACACCACACACACACACACACACACACACACACACACACACACACACACACACACACACACACACACATGTTTGTTTTTGTGATTTATGAGGACATTCCATAGGCGTAATGGTTTTTATACTGGACAAACTATATATTCTATCCCCCTACACTGCCCCTGTCCCTAAACCTACCCCTTACAGGAGACATGCTGGATTTTAACATTTAAAAAAAAACATTGTTTTTTATGTTTTTAAGCTGTTTGAAATATGAGGACGCATGCAATGTCCTCATATTTCACGTGTAAGTTGTAATACCAGTGTAATACCCATGTCATTATACACATTTGTGTCCTCATATATCACAAAAACAAGCACACACACACACACACACACACACACACACACCACACACACACACACACACACACACACACACACACACACACACACACACACACACACACACACACCACACACACACACAACACACACACACACACACACACACACACACACAGATTTGAGAGTTACTGTAGTAAAGGGGAATTGATTATCAGTGAACACACACACACAGTTTTGAGGGTTACTGTAGAGGAATTGATTATCAGTGAACACACACACAGATTTGAGGGTCACAGTAGAGGAATTGATTATCAGTGAACACACACACAGATTTGAGGGTTACTGTAGAGGAATTGATTATCAGTGAACACACACACAGATTTGAGGGTTACTGTAGAGGAATTGATTATCAGTGAACACACACACACAGATTTGAGGGTTACTGTAGAGGAATTGATTATCAGTGAACACACACACACAGATTTGAGGGTTACTGTAGAGGAATTGATTATCAGTGAACACACACACAGATTTGAGGGTTACTGTAGAGGAATTGATTATCAGTGAACACACACACAGATTTGAGGGTTACTGTAGGAATTGATTATCAGTGAACAACAAGTCAGTCATTTGGACCAGTTCTGATACGTTTATAGTGTTTTTTGAGTATGGCAGTAAAATCAGCATCTATTTTATGGACAGGAGCAGGACACTCTACAAAATTTGTTCTTTTATGTCCCAGAGAAGAAACAGTTTGGAAGAACAGAAGGGCGAGTTTTACTGGGAGACTCTCACAAAAACACATCTGGGTTATATTACATGGTGATTTTGTTGCACTTCTATGACAATAAAGCACATTTCTCACCAAGTCCTCATTAACTTTATTGAAATATAATTTTCTTTTTATGTTGGAGTAAAATATGACTCATCATGCATGTTCTGCGCTCAGGATCACAGGAAGAACAGTTCATGAACCTTTGTGGAGTTTGAACCAACAAGTTTTGGGTAACCACCCTTGTTATGTCTATTTTCACTTCTACGTCGGAGGCTATTTTAACCATAAATCGCGTCAGCAGCTGATTCACTCTTCTTTGAGGTGATGTTCCAGTGCTGGCCAATAGCCACGTCCACATCCACGAGCTCCGAGCGCAGCAAAGTTTGTGCGTAAAGGAGGCGGCGCGGCGCCATGACTCACTCACTGTCACCTCCTCTGAGAAATACTGATGTCCCGAAGACCCTTGCGCTCAAACGTGCGTGTGGAAACACAGAACTGCACTTGACTCGCTGAACTTGAGCTCTGCAGCTGTTTCCACAGCGATGACAGGAGAGAGTGAAGCGACGAACCGGAGACGCGATGCGCGCCCATCTCCTCAAACACCTCGGGATCGAGTCCTCGCGTTCGCTCACACGCTGCTGAGGTGAGTGTCCATTCAATCGTACAACTGCTAGACTGTATTGAACAGGCAATCGGTATGCATCACACAGTAGAAATGTTCTTTTCCCGTTCACAAACTTCGTGTGATGTAACGGAGGCAGATGTGCGCTGGAGTGAGTCTACAGGTTGCTTCTGTTAACTTCGCAAATATGCTGTCGCTTTCAGTTTACGCTCTTTAAAATTAGGGATTGAGTGTGTTCGCTTGTTTAACGGACGTATTGGTGCATACTGATGTAATGTATCGATCAGCTGTGTTCCAGAGATTTCTGCATCCTCTCCAGCTGTCAGAATGATTTATGCATGATGGGCAACATTAAAAGGATACTCTTGTTGTTTTGCATTGACTGGGGCAAAACATGTTTGATTGTTGCCTAAAGCAAAATTCCTCGTTAGACTCTGTCCTCTCAAAACAAACTGTTGAATAAATGTGAACTATATGGTGGTGGTGTGCATATTCTGAAATGAAGGATACACACATACATGTATAAAGATGCTGTTGCTTTTCATTTATTCAGAATTGCAACAGTTATTGCTCAAATCATGGAGCAGATGGTTAACGCTTAATTAAATAGACCAATTCTAATTACATTGTGTTCTAATGAGTTTCTGATTTTATTAATTGTAAATAATTCTTGTTTTAGATATGCTTTTTGTTGCAACAATAAGATTTTAGGTTAAGATTTACATGAATATTGTCCATCATTTATAAGGTCCTCCTTATAATTTTCTTTTTTAAAGTTTCTCTGTTTTTAATCACATTTTTACTCTACTGGTTTGTTTTGGTACATCAGTGTAACAATACATTTTTAAAAGTACAAATATTTCATGTCTCTTAATTAATATGCAGTCATAAAAGCAAACACACACACACACACACACACACACACACACACACACACACACACACACACACACACACACACACACACACACACACACACACACACACACACACACACACACACACACACACACACACACACACTGTGTTTTCATGTTTTATAGGGACTACACACACACATGCATGCACGCACACAAATGTCAAGAAGCTTATATTTCATTATAAGACAAAATAAAAAAATTTAATGAATCAATTGGCGGAAAAAGACCAAATGGGTAGGTCAAAAATCTACAAAAAACAAGAAACTCCCGCACACTATTAATACTTGCAAATGAGTATCACAATTGTATTAGCACCGTTTCGGTCTCACGACCTTCATCAGGCAATTGTAATTAGCCACATTTCCGTAGACTTTCAATAATTCCGCTATTTCTCGCTCATGACAGAGAGGAAAGAATAAGGTGTTCCTGAAGAGGAATGTTCTAGTAAGCCATGGACTCTCAGTCAGTCAGCAGAGATATGGCACTGCCCGCGTGCCCTCTTCACCCTTACGCTTTGATGCTACATAAACACAGAGCTGGTGACGGAACTCATTTCTGTCTTTTTGAAGCCTGTACATTAGTACGCTTCGACTGGCATTACCTTTCAGCGGTGAAGCCTAAATATTTGCATCTCTTTATGTAAAAGCAGGCAAGCGTATCCATTCATTTCACCGGTGGCATTGGCGATTACAGAGAGAGCGCTGCGGCTCCGGTTATTGCACGCCCCTGCAGGCCTGTGATAAGTACTAGGCAAAGAAGACCAATAATTGTGATTTAATCTCAGTCGGAGTGAGTGTGGCCTATAGGCCGTGGAGGGACCACGAAGCTGAAACTCAACGGATCGACTGTTTCCATGATGACTGTCGGAGCGCCTGCAGGTCGCCCTGATTTCTTCACAATCTGTTAATGAATGATAGAGACTCTTCTGTGTTTCTCTTGTCCTGATCCCCTAAACTGCACATGTGGAGGATCTGCTATGTCTTCCAGGTGTTTGAGTCTCTATGAGCTGATGACCGTTTGATTAGGGAGACATCTAAAACGTGCACTTTTTTCGGAGGGGGGGGGGGGGGGGGGGGGGGGGGATACTCCATGCTATAGTCCATGTCTTCTGAAGTATTCATATGCTTGATTCGTGTGAGAAATATCTTGAAATGTATGCCATTCATGTGTCAGAATGGTCACCGTGATTTTGCATGTTCCAGGATCAAGTTTTGTTAATCCTGGAACAACATTCCTGTCCCAAAAATGTATAGTCTTAACCCTATCCCTAAACTTAATCAACAAGGAATGTTGTTAATCCTGGAACAACATTCCTGTCCCAAAAATGTATAGTCTTAACCCTATCCCTAAACTTAATCAACAAGGAATGTTGTTAATCCTGGAACAACATTCCTGTCCCAAAAATGTATAGTCTTAACCCTATCCCTAAACTTAGCACAAGTTATCCCTAAAATCAGAGGGAAATGACAGGTGAAATAACACTGATGTAGAAGCACCTAAACTTGATATAACCTGTAAACTTGTCCCTCAAATCTGATTGGTTGGTTGGATTGTTGTTCAACAAAGATAAAAGATGTTGATCAAGTTGAAATAAATTTGAAGTTTGAGTAGTGAAAAAACACTTTAATACAGCAAGTAACACATTGAATTAAACATTCAATTTAAAAATATTTTTTTTACTGTGTAGTCTATGTATGCACGGATTGATCACTGTTTTGATTTGACTGACATTGATTAATTGTCCTTTTTGGATTTTCTGGACCTTTTGGAAAGTCCATGTTTTGGACTTTCAGTGCATGCAAAACTACTTAAACCTTTCAAATATAGTACAAAATATATATAGCATTACAAAAATGAATATCAAAATATCATTTGTGTTCTGCAGATTAAAAGAAATGCTTAATACACTAAATTGTAACATCTAAATGAACTCAAATCAAAAAAGATTTTTTAGCATCGCTGAATCAACCTAAATACATTAAAGTCCTCATGAACCGGAAGTTGCAAACGACTTTTCTCCAGTGTTGTGACGTATTTCCGAGAGAAACGGAATACTAAATGAGGCAAAATAGTGGGCGTGGCTTTTTTTCCAACTAGCACCTGATTGGATCTAGAAAAATACACCTCGCCATCTCTCCTTTCACACGCTGTCAATCAACGCTCGCTAGGCGCTCGCAAACACACCAGCTTGTCTAATGTCAATTGGAGGGGCGTGGTTATGGATGTTAAGCAGACACCCAAACCGTAAAGGGTTACTTTAACCGTAAAGCCTACGTCCTCCAAAGCAGAGGGGAGGGGCATTTTCAAAATTTGATTAAAGATTACGAAGCCAAACATTTTTTTTGTGTGGATTGACTTGCATGGATGAATTGTTCACCACAAAACGATCAATTTAGGCAAACAAAGTAAGTATGGTCAATTTTGATTTCATGGGGACTTTAATTTATACCAACAAACCTAATTTTTCATGGGTTAAATCAATAACCTGTCAATAAGTCTAATGGGGCTGGTCTAAGCATCAGTTACATGGGTTTGTGTTGTGTTTCCTCCTATATGGTGTTTCAGGATTTTATTCTGTTACTTATTTTAGCTGATGTTGTTCAGCACAGCGGTCAACTATTGAGGTTTTAACTGTGCTTCATAAATAAATTGAGATGGAGAGAGAAAAAGAATCATGTGTTTTAGTTCTTCTCTTATATCTCTCAGAAGACACTGCATTTCTGTTTGCCGAGGTGATGAGCTGTTTTGTCGAATCGATTTTTGCTTACGACCATATGGGTGCCAGTCTGGCGAAGCTCAAGGTTTCTCACTGACGTTAGAGACAATCATCTGGCTGTCAGTTTTATTTACGGTTTGCATGGCGGACTAAAACAACAAGTGCTTCAGTTGCGTCCCTCACCATAGGTTAAATCTAGGAGTCTTGTCGATGCTCATTAATATGTATAAGAGAACTGATAGCGGCTCAGGAGAGGACAGTGTAGCGCAGGCAGGAGGGCTGCTGGTGTGCAGTGCAGCATGGCAGCTCAAAGCCATCCAGATGAGGCTCTGAACAGCTGGCCTGTCAGCGTGGAGCTCACTCGATGCTCCGGCGAGGCCCAAATGTCAGACACCGGTTGATGTCGTGATGGGGAGATCAGAGACGGAGAGACCGCTGAATGAACGCTGCATTCCACAATCTCATTCCTTGGACTATTATTATCACACCGAGTCTGGCAAAAAGGAAGGGATTCTGTTTCTCTCGCCTGTGTGGATAATAAGGCAGTCGCATTTAGCCAGAGGAACAGAGGAAATGAATGCTGGCATCATGCACAAAGAAGAGGAAGGGAGATAATGCAATGGGGATTTGTGTTAAAAACATATTTTTTAGGCAACATGGATTCATTGTTGTGCATGAATCATCCATGCATTTTGTTTGTTTTTCTATAGTCTTTCATCAAAATGCAATAACGCTCTCTGACAGTGAAGTTCTGCTGATATAAGTCCAGGAGTGTGGGGGAAATAATAATCTTTTCAGAGCACAACATACACTGAGAAGTGAAATCCTGATCTTAATGCCTACATTAGCATATTACTTTTCTGTAGGATTATTTAGAATACCTCGATGTGCCAAAATGTGCAGTGGCACAACCACAGTGCACTTGCATGTTGCATCCCACAATACACTCGACTAGAGCTTCCATTTCCAGTGTGACGAACAGACGTAGAATCCATGACTTTAAACAACTCACTATTTGATCTGACGGCCAAGATTTAAGACGTTTGTAGTATACACTATCGTTCAAAAGTTTTTTATGTTTTTGAAAGAAGTTTTTTCTGCTTGCCAAGGCTACATTTGATGATCAAGAATACAGGAAAATCAGTAATAATGTGAAATATTATTACAATTTAAAATAGCTGTTTTCTAACTGAATATATTGTAAAATGTAATTTATTCCTGTGATCAAAGCCGAATTTTCAGCATCATTACTCCAGTCTTCAGTGTCCTTCAGAAATCATTCTAATATGATGATTTGCTGCTCAAGAAACATTTCTGATTATTATCAATGTTGAAAACAGTTTTGCTGCTTCATATTTTTGTGGAAGCTGGATTGTTTTTCAGGATTCTTTGATGAATGGAAAGTTCAAAAGAACAGCATTCATTAGAACCATTATAAATGTCTTTACTCTCACTTTTGATGAAATGAATGCATTTTTGCTGAATAAATCTTAAAAATATTTGGAATAAAAATCTTACTGACCCCAAACTTTTGAACGGTAATATCAATATAAATGCAGTTACAGACTAGCCTGGCTAACGCCAGACCCAATTCTCGTTGAGACTTGGGTCTGGGAACCACATGTACATTTTCTCGTATTTGAGGCGTGGTTTACGAATGCCCGGCGCCGTTTAATGGGTGCTAAGAATGTCTATCAAATGCGCCTGTACGTAGCTCATAGCCAATCGTTTCAATTATACCAGATGACGTATGTAGAGCGACAGAAATTAGACAAGGAAGAAGACGATGGGTAAGATATTTTTGTGTAAACAATGACGTTCAGTGACTATTGCCGTTTGTATAACTTCGCGTCTGCTACCATGTTGAATCCATAGAAATAAACAAACTGCTTCGGTGTGTCACATAGTCGTCATTGTCTTGCTGCTCCCACCCCGTTCTGTGATTGGTTCCCTAAATGAGGCGAAAATCTGGACCATGGTATCCATACTGCCTTTCAGCGTGAATAAAATCGCGCTGCGGGAAGGCAGCATGGGGAAACCCAGACTAGTTACAGACTTTAATGCTGGTCATTTTCAAATTGATGAATCCATTTCCAATCAAATGAATAAATGTTCTTTGTTGTGGCTTATAAATGAAAAATGCATTTTTATGTCTTTATAGAAGAAAGAGCATGTTTTAATAGGTTTGCTTTAAAGTGCAAAAGTTTGATAATTTTAAAGCACATTACAAAAGCAAACAATGCTTTGTGTTAAACCACAATCCGGTCCAGTGTTCCAGTGTTTGTGTTTCAGCCACGGGTGGAAGTAACGAATTACAACAACTCACGTTAGGCTACTGTAATTTAAGTCGTTTTTTTCGGGTTGGCTACTTGTAATTTTTTATTTCAAACCCGTAACACCTGTTCATCTTCAGAACACACATAAAGATATTTTTGATTAAATCTGAGAACGTTCTGACCCCACAAAGACTGCAATGTCAAAACCACTTTCAAGGCCTAGAGAGATAGTAAAGACATCATGTGAGCACACCGACGCATGACTTCTGAGCCGCCGTTCTGACGTACAACCCGGAAGCGCTGCACTGTGTTTACTATGTGAACAGCATCGGAGAAGTGAAGGGAAGAGAAGAAATTGTTGAAAAAAGCTATTTTTGTGCACTAACATTTTCTTGCCGCTTCATAACATTAAGGTTGAACCACTGTAGTAACATGGACTATTTTAACGATGTCTTTACTACCTTTCTAGGCCTTGAAACTGCTAATACCCTATTGTAAAGGCAAATACAGAGTGAGCAAATGTTTAGTAAATGCTTAAGTTCGATTATTGTAATGGTTATTGATCAATGTTTAAATATATAAACAAAAGCTTAAATTAAAATCCATTCATTATATAAAGTGGACGTGTCTCTTCACAAGACTTGAATTAAACTTTTCCATTCAAATATATTGCTGTTACTAATGAGTTTTGTGCTTTGTGAAGCTTAGAAAATAATGATTGAAGTTAGAAATTCCAGTATTATGACCACTAATTAATGTCCTTCGTCAATAAGGTAAAAATGTGTTAAAAGTAGCTATTTTCTACATTGAATTCTTCACTGAATATTTATTGGTAATAGATTAACTATCACCAGCTAAAAAGTAACTAGTACTCTGAGTAGATTTTGAGAAGAGTAATTTGTACTTTGACACCAGTACTTTTGTAATTGAGTAGAAGTACTTTTTTGTCACCAGTACTTTTGTAATTGAGTGTTATTTCAGCAATGTAATTTTCAGTTCTCTTTCCAGCACTGGTTTCAGCAAAGCTTGTGTTTTCTAAAACACAGTTCACAGTCGAGAACAGCAGGAGTATTTTTGTGTCCTAACACCTCAGTAGTGTCCAGCCAGCAGCGAGAGTCACCTCTGTGCCTCATTAGGCAGGAAATCAGATCAATATTCTGACTAATGTCGGAAACGCGAGCGTCTGAGTAGGAGTGTTAAGCTTGTGTGCATTTCTCCTCTCAAAGTTAATTGATAGAGTCACAAACGGATGGTAGGCGATCTCATTAGAAGTAATTAGTGTCAATCTGGAAAAATAATAGCATAGTAATGAAAAAGATCTGTTTTTTTTTTTTTTTTTTTCAGTTTAAAATGAAGCATGTGCGCGGTTTATGATCAGCGGTTTGCCGCATGTGTGCAGACTCTGTCACGGCTTTGCACAGCTGAATTTATTCTGACATCATTATAAATAGAGATGGCAAAAAATATTAATTTTCCTGTCTGATTCTGCTCATGTGTTTGGCAGAACACTGGTTAAGGTAGAAGAATGACAGAACAGAACAGAAGATTTTAATTTCTAAAGGTCAGGAAGCCAGAAATCTCTCAAAAGAAACAAAGCAATCATTCTTTGTCGAAAGACAGAAACATAAAAGAAAACAGATTTGGTTGTGCAGCTGAGGGATTTGCCTGAATTCATGAGATATTTGAATGTTTATTAAATATGTTTTCTTAACTTACTAAGCTTTTTCTGTGTCTTATAGCAAGCAACAAGAATTGGCTTGATTAAAGTGGGAATTAGAGAGCATGAAAACGCAAACATAAAAACGTTCTCTGATTTTGAGGCAGCCTGTGTTTTTGCCCAGTGGGCGCAGGTTTTTTTTCCCTCAACTGTAAGGAATACAGAAAAAAAATATGTTGCTGTTTCAGCTGGCTCTGAACTGGCCAGAGTCTCACAGGACACAATCTTGTTAAAACCCCTGTGAAAGGTTGTTTTCTGCATCTGTGGCTTCCTTCGCAGAGACAATCTGAAACTCGCTTTTCACATTTTCACAGCTTGTTGTGTTTATATGTACACTCTTGCAAACTATTTGAAATCAAAACTTTCCAACTTGTAGATTTTAAATATTGATAGAAAAAGCTATTAGAAGCTTATGGTGATGTTGAAGTCATGCAACCATGGTCTCATTTTTTATAGTATATATATATACACTCACCTAAAGGATTATAAGGAACACCTGTTCAATTTCTCATTAATGCAATTATCTAATCAACCAATCACATGGCAGTTGCTTCAATGCATTTAGGGGTGTGGTCCTGGTCAAGACAATCTCCTGAACTCCAAACTGAATGTCAGAATGGGAAAGAAAGGTGATTTAAGCAATTTTGAGCGTGGCATGGTTGTTGGTGCCAGACGGGCTGGTCTGAGTATTTCACAATCTGCTCAGTTACTGGGATTTTCACGCACATCCATTTCTAGGGTTTACAAAGAATGGTGTGAAAAGGGAAAAACATCCAGTATGCGGCAGTCCTGTGGGCGAAAATGCCTTGTTGATGCAAGAGGTCAGAGGAGAATGGGCCGACTGATTCAAGCTGATAGAAGAGCAACTTTGACTGAAATAACCACTCGTTACAACCGAGGTATGCAGCAAAGCATTTGACACGCACTACCTTGAGGCGGATGGGCTACAACAGCAGAAGACCCCACCGGGTACCACTCATCTCCACTACAAATAAGAAAAAGAGGCGACAATTTGCAAGAGCTCACCAAAATTGGACAATTGAAGACAGGAAAAATTTTGCCTGGTCTGATGAGTCTCGATTTCTGTGGAGACAATCAGATGGTAGAGTCAGAATTTGGCGTAAACAGAATGAGAACATGGATCCATCATGCCTTGTTACCACTGTGCAGGCTGGTGGTGGTGGTGTAATGGTGTGGGGATGTTTTCTTGGCACACTTTAGGCCCCTTAGTGCCATTTGGGCATCGTTTAAATGCCACGGCCTACCTGAGCATTGTTTCTGACCATGTCCATCCCTTTATGGCCACCATGTACCCATCCTCTGATGGCTACTTCCAGCAGGATAATGCACCATGTCACAAAGCTCGAATCATTTCAAATTGGTTTCTTGAACATGACAATGAGTTCACTGTACTAAAATGGCCCCCACAGTCACCAGATCTCAACCCAATAGAGCATCTTTGGGATTTGGTGGAACGGGAGCTTCGTGCCCTGGATGTGCATCCCACAAATCTCCATCAACTGCAAGATGCTGTCCTATCAATATAGGCCAACATTTCTAAAGAATGCTTTCAGCTCCTTGTTGACTCAATGCCACATAGAGTTAAGGCAGTTCTGTGTTCTTGTAAAGATTACCTTGATGAATTAGAAACTTTCCTGGTCTCAAAGCTTATTATCAAAAGGTCAATGGAAAAATCTTATTGCCTTTTTGCCAAGGGAACCAGGTTGATGCTATTGCTAACTTCTGGGTTTGCCTACAAAATTGTGTCATCACTGCAGCACTATATGAACCTCGGCATATTTTTCAGTCTTTTTCAGGCTGTTTGGTCATTTAAGACTTCTGTATGAAAATTACCTGTATTATGATTGCACTAATGCACACGATGGTCAAGTCACTGAATATTAAACCGGTGTTAATACAGTATGTAAATGTGGGTGTTCATATGTTAATAAGCTCATTGTTTAACACGTCATTTTGAACTGTCTTTGCAGTTTAGTTTCAATAAAATATCTGGATGGGCTGTAACGAGAAGTTTGCATTGTGAATGTTATGACTGCATCTTTTATTCCACTCAAATTTTTTTTATTGCTTTGTCAATATATGTTATTTGTCTTGTACTGCCTAGGAAAACATGGGCTGGTCATCTATTCTATTAAACCGTGACCATACATTTTATGTGATCCAATTTGATTTTGTGATGAATCATTTCAGGATAAACATATAAATAAAAGCATTTGTTTTGGTGAGGATCTCTCATAGGGAGAAATCCATTTGCAGGTCCTTTATCAGAGTAATATGAATTAATGAATCTATATATCATCCACTGGAACTGGTTCATAATTTTATGCCAAACGATTGCACACTTCATTATAATGCATGAGTAATGACTTAAAAGTTCCCTGTCTGATAAATGAATCCACTTTACTGATACAACTTTCTCTGTTTTTCAGGGTTCAGCAGTGTTCAAACCAGACCAGCATGGATGCTTACGACCAAATCTATTCTGATTGAAGCTGTTCACCTAAAATTTGTGTGACTCACCAAGAACTGCTCTTCAGCTAAAAATATCTCCTCGGCACATGCCAAAGTGCTTTTAGCTTTGTCCTTGTTTTCCGCTTTGCAACCTCAGTGACACCAGCCAACGCCAGCCAGACTTTCAGTGTGAATCTACGAGTGACCGTCAGAACCATGCGGACTGTTTCCAACCATCGCAGATGTGCGCAAAAAAGATGAGAGGCCTTTCTTCACATTTACAGTGCTTTATGAATGTGAAAAGCGACTTGGATGTTTGCAGAGCGTTTTGACACCTTCACACATCGATGCATTGATGCACATCTAAAACAGATCACTCATGCATCAAACCTGACGGCTGGAAAGCACAATGCCATGTGTGTCATTTTCATTGTTCTGTAAGATGTTGCAGCTGCACATGGTTATGAACATGTCAAAACATCCTTTGAATTTATGACTTTATGACAAAATAATCTGATGTTCTCCTCAGCATCATATGTTTAGTTCCCCCATGTTTGTTTTTTTACCCACAGCGATTTTCCACGAATCATTAAAAGCCCATTTAGGGCATTGAGAAATGAGAAATGAGACAGCTTAAATTTCATCACATTCCCTCACAGCTCTACTGGAAATGCCTTGATTTTCTTGCACCACGGCCAATGCAGTAGTGCTGGTTTTTTTGGAGAGAATCCGATATTAAGGTGCAAACTGAACTGGATGCCACGTGGCTCACAATCAGACCATTATTAAATGCCTGGAAGTCTTGAACAGATGGTTCCCCTCAAAGACAACATGACCCCGGAGTCATTCTCTGAGAACTGTAGCAACTGCAGCCAAGTTCTCGACCCGGAGCTGAACGTCATGAAAGCCGTCGTTCTGGGAACGGTGTTGGCGATCTTCATCGTCTTTGGCATTCTGGGCAACATCCTGGTTATCCTCTCTGTGGCTTGCCACCGTAATCTACGCACGGTTACGCATTACTTCATCGTGAACTTGGCGGTCGCGGACCTTCTGCTAAGCTCCACGGTTCTTCCCTTCTCCACAGTCTTTGAGATGCTGGGTCGTTGGGTCTTCGGACGGACTTTTTGTGATGTCTGGGCGGCCATGGACGTCCTGTGCTGTACGGCGTCCATCATGAGCTTGTGCGTGATCTCGGTGGACCGCTATATTGGCGTTAGCTATCCTTTGCAGTACCCGTCCATCATGACGGAGAAACGGGCATTGGTTGCACTCATTGTTCTGTGGGCTCTATCAATCACCATCTCCATTGGACCTCTTTTCGGCTGGAAGGAACCGGCGCCAGAGGACGAATCCATATGCAAGATAACCGAGGAACCCGGCTACGCCATCTTCTCCGCATTGGGGTCCTTCTACCTTCCATTGGTGGTGATTCTGTCTATGTATTGCCGCGTGTACGTGGTCGCAAGGAGGGAGACTCGAGGACTGATTAGTGGACAGAAAACGGAGAAGTCTGATCACACCACCGAGGCCGTAACCTTGAGGATACACAGAGGGAACGCAACGGTGTCTGAGGACGAGGCTTTGCGCAACCGGACAAACTTCACACTGCGTCTGCTCAAATTCTCACGGGAAAAAAAGGCTGCTAAGACCCTGGGCATTGTTGTTGGATGCTTTATCCTTTGTTGGCTTCCGTTTTTCCTGGTTCTTCCGATCAGTAAGTGTCTCATTTTTTACATTTGATTATAGGCAAATACCAGCTTTTTGGAAGTGTAGATATCTTTGACTGATGAACATCTAAGCCAAAAATGTCTTTGACACAAAAATAAATAATTTTTGCCTGTAAAAAAAAGGATCTTTCAGTTAAGGATCAGTCTACAAAATAAACTTTTTCTGACTTTTCTTCTTCATTTTAAATCATCTTTTTCCCAATTATAATTTGTCTTACTAACATTAAACAATGTCACACCAATGACATGTTTAAATAAACCATATGAAAAATAAATTAAACGTAAATTAGTAACATTTGTGCAAAAACCACCATGTGCACCGTTTAAACAGCCCATTATTTTCTTCTTTTGAACTTTGACATTGTAAGTATTTTTCCACAGCTTTTGTATTTTTCAAAACACGTTTTTAACATTGATAAAATCATTGAAAAAAAGTGACAGTTTTCTTTTAAAATAATTGACATTATAATTATTTAGTTTTTCTCTTTTAACAGTTTTGCAGTTTTAACATTTCACAATGTGCAAAACAACATAGAGTGAAATTATTTAATGATAGCCTGGCTAACGCCAGACCCAATTCTCGTTGAGACTTGGGTCTGGGAACCACATGTACATTTTCTCGTATTTGAGGCGTGGTTTACGAATGCCCGGCGCTGTTTATTGGGTGCTAAGAATGTCTATCAAATGCTCATAGCCAACATATGTCGTCATCGTCTTGCTGTTCCCTCCCCGTTCTGTGATCCCGTTCTGTGATTGGTTCCCTAAATGAGGCGAAAAATCTGGCCATGGTATCCAGACTGCCTTTCAGCGTGAATTGAATCGCGCTGCGGTAAGGCAGTATGGGGAAACCCAGGCTAATTTAATGAGGCATTTTATATGCAATTGTTCTTCACTATTTGTGAAAGTTTGTCACCATATTTTTAGAATGACCCTTAAAAGAAGCCAAAGCAAAAGCAAGACGGCCTGTTCTTTTTGATCTAGAATGTCTATGCGTAATATCAGGAAGAATTATGAAATCATTTTTGCCTGATTGTAATATTGTCGATTTGGAATTGTGTTATTGAAAAGTTTAAGAGATGTCGACATTTCCCCGTTCAGATTGATAGGAGTTGACTGTACACTGCGTTTCCAAGATGGCCACCAAGTGAACCAACTTACCTTAAAAAGGACTTTAAAAAGGTTTAAATTACGATAAGATTGAAGATCATTAAAAGAGGAAAAGTTTTAGATACCTCTGAGCTGAGATTCTCTTTGCATTGTATGAAATATCAGGTCTGTATGTGTGATTTTCATGCTTTTTCTTGACAAAAGTAAGTTAACAGATATGCACAGGCACATTTTTTAGGTTTCCTGTCTGAAATTCAGATGCACAGAGATTTTTCCAAGTGCTAGACGATGGGAAAATAATTGTGATGCCTCAAGTGGGTAAAATGCTGCCATGTGGAGAATGGAGAAGATCAGTAAAATATTTAGCATGCATGCTCAGGGTTAATCTTGCATATTTTAGCCCGTATACAGGTCGAAAGAATCAACTCGCTTGTGGCTCCGCAAATGTTGTAGTGCAGCTGAAGTTTATGTTATGCCAGTGGTTTAAAAGATGTTTGTTTAAACCTTCATTTAGATCGTTCTCTCAGACAACAGGGTCACGAGTGTTTACGCAATATGTTTGGCTCCAGAAATTAGTTTCACAGAGAGTCAGAACAATCAGTAATTCCCTTAATGCACAGCAGAGCTTCTCGGGTTCCCCAGATATGAATTTTAGCTGTTATTATATTTCCCACCCCTGCAATGAGACCTTTCGGTTCAAGGTCAGTTCGAGTTAAACCACAAAATAGAGTCGGTCAGGAAAAAAAACAATGAATCCAGTAAATGGTATTATTGGAAAGCCAACGCAAACAAATAAGCTTAGTTTTATGAATCTGTGGTAAACGTGGGAGTCTGTTCATTTAAATGGACACACAAATGATTATGAATCTGCATGTCGATTTGTAAGAAATTTTCTGAAATGCTTGCTAATTAACTGGCATTAAATGGCATACATAAATGGCTCAGGGGATTCAATGACCTTATCAGCATGACTCAGTCCGCGCTCTCGCTCTGCAACCACATTTGTAGTAGCAGTGAAATCTAACACACTGCGTTCAATAGGAAAGTTGTTCGTTTAATGTTACGGTGATCGATGCGACTCTATTTTTGCATGTAAAGCATCTCACGGTGGGGCAGAGAGACATTTTGCATTCTTGATGAAGTCGCAGTTTAATCCGTGATAATTAAAAACAACAAGTTAATTGTTTTCCCAGTAAAGTAATTACATGCTATTTTCATCACAGAATCCTCTGGACGCCCGGGGGAGAAAGATTTCATATAGATGCTGTGAGGTGGAGACATACTGTATAGTATATTATCAGGGGGATTTTGCTGACAAACGTGGGTATCAGGATGAAGGATTCGCCCTTCGGACAGACATTCTTCCTTTTAAATCTTGTCTTGATGCTTCTACAGTAGCAGCAGGGAAGAGAAAATTATTTTTATGCCTGGCTGCGTCTCAAGAACATCCACCGCATTAAAGTCAGTGTGATAATACTGCATAAACACAGTGACTTATATATAGCAGCAGGGGGAAATCACCATATTAAACCGTTTACCATATTATTATTGTGCATGCACAATAGTTATGGATTGTTCTGAAGGGTTAGGAGTCTTTATGAGAGTCATTAAGGGCAAGAACACCCTAGCAACCGCATAGCAACAAGACATTGAGTTTTGGGTGAACACTCATTTTTAGGGCCCGAGCACTGATGATGTCAGGACCCTATTGGAATTGCTCTGCTTATTTCTTAAATTGTTAAATCTTCTTTGCGGTATATCAGTACTATATACTTTAGATATTTCAATTTTATTTAAATGTCTTCCTCTATTTTTACATTTAGATTGCCTTTGGTTTCATTTATCAGGGATATGTTTTATTTGATATATTTTCTGTCACCATTTTAATTTAAGTTAAAGTAATTTTGTTGTTTTTAAATAAATGTCTTGTATAATATGTATAATAACTGGATTTTTTTTACGGATGCATAGTAAAATTTTACACTCACAATTTAAAATTTATATATATATATATATATATATATAAATATAACTTTTAAATTGTGACAGTGTAAAATTTTACTATGCATTAAACCGTTTACCATATTATTATTGTGCATGCACAATAGTTATGTTACTCACTGTCCATTTAAAATTTATATATATATATATTATATATTATTATAATATATATATTATATATATATATATATTATATATATATATATAAAATATAAATTTTAAATTGTGACAGTGTAAAATTTTACTATGCATCCGTAAAAAAAAAAAATCCAGTTATTACATTTAAACTGATATATACTGGATATATATATTATATATAAATTATATATTATTATAATATAATAAAAAAAATTCACATAGAAATTACAAAAAGAAATTGTTACCAAAAA
The DNA here is from genome assembly GCA_036326025.1 of Chrosomus eos. NCBI lineage: Eukaryota > Metazoa > Chordata > Actinopteri > Cypriniformes > Leuciscidae > Chrosomus > Chrosomus eos. The sequence goes on along the minus strand of CM070836.1, from coordinate 34,567,274 downwards.
TGCCAAGTATTTATGATTTATTATTTACCTTTTTATCCCCTTATGAATTTGTTTGACGAACCATTCTATAGGTCTGTATGTATGCTTTTGCTGTTAGAGAAAATATAAAGAATTACACAAACAAAAAAATAATTTACAATTAACAATACAATAAACTATAACATTGAGCTTAAGGTAGCTACAAGTATTATAAGGTTAAATATCAAAATAACTCCAATATCATACACTGAAGTGTTGGGGTGGAAATAAGTGTGATCTACAGTGACGTTACAATCATGTTGAATTGTGCTCTATGGATCTGCCTGAAGTGTACACGTCGAGTAGACTCGCTCGGGTCTGTCTAAATACACTTCCCTCGGCCATTTGACGAAGTTGAACGCACTTCAAAATGGCATTAGGGATTCCCCCGACGAGTGTATGCCTAAAAGTGGAGTTAAACGCAGCCTACGTTGGCAGATTCATACGGCAGAACTTGCGACCATATAGTTGGCTATTAGCAAAGCTTTTGGGAAACGCACCCCTGCATGTTTTTATCACTCATACTGGAGTCTGTTTCAGGCTTTCTTAGTGTGTGAACAAGCTCTCTTAGAGACTCAGAGACTTATGCTCTATGTGCCATCTATATCCAGTTAAACCTGGATCAGACAGCATGAGTCAATCTTTAACATTGAATTCACGTCTAAAATTCTCACATGGCTTAAACTCTCTCTTTTCTCTGATCATTTGCCCTGACAAGGAACCACGGGGAATGAGGCGGGAGGTACTAAACTGCTCAGGCTGAAAAAAATGAAATTGAAAACGAGCTCAGTCATCCTGTATTTTTGGAAGCATTTGCACAGTGGATGCATAAAATGCAGTAGGGATCTGTGAGGCTTTAATAAATAATGGGCATCAGTGTCTACTGTGGTTAATATTACATTAGGGCTAATATTAAAGAGCAGCGGTGGCTTGACATTAAGAAAAGCACAGGCAAACGTTTTTATGTCTACAAGTTTTTGAGAGCAGTCGGATCAGTCTCAAACAGTGGCATTTGTGTCTCCGTGACTTATACAGGGCTTTCTCTGTGACATTTTTCTACTCAGATCTTTCAAACTTCACATTTATCCTATTTGAGGATGTGATATCATAAAAATAAAAAAATTATATAAACGTTTTTATTTGATTTTTACAATTGATCAGTATTTCATTATGATTATGTGTAAACTGGTCTTATCAAGCTCACTAGTTTGTTTTTATAATAATGTATGAATAATGAAAATTTGATAGACTTTTTTTCATGGCCCAGAGTACAAAATATTGATTGACTCTTGTGGTGTGGTGCAGTGATATACACTTTCATAACGGACTTGCTTATTGCACTGACCTTCAACTCTTTAACATTTCGAATTTGAATAAAACCACCAGAATTGACTTGGTTATATTGAAATGATTGAAGAATGTGCATTACAAACTTACTGTAGTGTAAATCATGTAGTGCTTTTGGGTTAGTAATGATAGCAGCTGGTACTTTGCAAGGCTGTAACCACATATTTAGAGGGTAATAGTTTAACCCTGTAAAGCCATGAAATTATAGTCATTTTATTAAACAAACTAAAAAGCTCTGTAGTTTTAAAACGTATAATGCAATGCAATACAATGATGTACAAATGAGCGTTTTTCAAGTCCTGATGGATATTTGATAGTCACATTTTAACATGATTTTTCAAAAAAATACTTGGGCCTGATGATTTCAGTCCATGAGTCATCATTTCAAATGACAATTATTGGGAAAAACTGCAGAAATGTCCAGACACAAATGGCACAGTTTCCTCAGAATATCCTGCACTGACTGCAACATACGGCTGTGTGTGTTTACAGATTTTTTTGACAACACCAGATAAGCCCAGCGGCCCTTTCTAATGATGAGTAACAGTCGTTCCAGCGGTCAAGGACAGCGCTGTTATGCATATGCGATGTGATGCTTCAGCAGGACCTGGTGCTTGATTCAGCATCAGATGAATGGTTGTTTCTTTCCATCCTCTACGCCTCGTAAAGAGCTTTAAACCACACCTCAGTGCACTGAGGACATAACTTTTGATGGGATCTGACCTGATAAACAGCCACTTTCATTGCTCAGGCTTTTTACGAGACCACAGTCGCACAGAAAGTCTCAGGGTTTGACTCGAGGAAACACACTTTCCCCGTAGAAAGCGCTTGTGTTTCAGTCATTATCATTATGGGCTCGGACAAAATCGCTTTTGTTTTCTCATTTTGACTTCCTTCAATTTGACGCATCATTTAGTCAGATACACTATTTATATTTCCACAAGCATCAATCGGGATAGAACATCAGTCATTCAATTTTTCCATTTTCTTCTCTCTTTATACATTAAAACACATTGTGACTCCTGATCAACAGTTATGAGGACCATCATACGATTTATACGCTGTTTTCCTCATGGGGAACAAAAAAATGTCCCCACATGGACAAGGATTTCAGATATTGCTATCTTTGTGGGGACATTTTGCCAGACGCGCACACACACGCACGCACGCACACACACACGCACACACACACACACACACACACTATATATATAACAATCTATCTATAGGGCATTTTTAGGATCATTCATTTTCATCATACAAATTTTCTTCTGACCATTTATTTTTACAAACATGATGCAAAAAATTATTTAAGCATGAACATAATAAATCCATTTTACTCCAGGTTACATTTCATTACTTTTTAATAATAATAAAAATAAATATTTTTTAATTCATAATAAATAAGATGATACTTTTTTCAATAAAAATATTATGCTGAGAATTTATGTTTAAAATTGTTAAATTGTCATGAAAATAATTTCCCAACCCAAAAGTGTTAAAGAGCCTATATGCGTTTTTCTGAAATTTAAACTCGCGACTGACACCTGTGGCCAAAAAACAGAACTGCTCTTCCTTTCTGCTCGCAGCGCGCGCTCGTACGTGCACACTTCACACGTGCACCTGCTGCAAGGAGGTCAACATTATGTTTACAGAGGTAAGAACAGTCAAATACATATATTGTTTGAGATAAGTTTGCGAGTGTAGGCTACTTGCTGACTATCGGTGGTGGCAGAGTGATCTGAAACGTTTAACATGAACGCGCTTGACGTCACATCCACAGACAGCACGGGAAAAATCCGACCCGACAGAAAATAGGAAAAATAGGATACAGGCTTATAGGTGCACCCACTGTGAGCGGACAAGGTGTCAGTATGCTCAACAGGAGATGTTTGAGTCATAAATGGTCAAATAAAAAGGCTATTGTTACGTTTATTTTGGGGAAAAAGTTGCATATAGTCCCTTTAATGGTCCTAAAAGTATACTTAAAGGTGCTCTAAGCGATGTCACACGTTTTTAAGGCCAAAACATTTTTTGTCACATACAGTCCTCACTATCCGCTAGCTGCCTGTCCCCTGAACACACTGTAAAAAACCGTCTCAGCGAACACCCCAGGCTCCACAAACGGCTACAAAAACAAACTGTAGCGACCCGCTCTACGAAACATAACAAACTGTTCCAGCCAATAACCGACAAGAAGGTTTGGGGGCGGGGTTTGAGGGGTTAGTGCGCGGATGAGGGAGGGTCTAGCTAGCCTCCGTTTTGTTTGACAATAGTTCGAACGTCAACAAGAAGTGATGTCTCCCAGGATCGCTTAGAGAACCTTTAATTTTCTTTATGCAAAATAAATAAGCGTTTAATCAAGGTGAAATATGTAAAGTCACTGGTGGACAGTAACTGAAATGTAGATGACTGAACCTCAGTTTAAGCTCTCCCTCTTGTTTAGCCTGCGGATAGTAATGATTAAACTGTGGCGTTCAGAGACTATCCCCACAGCCCGGTCTGTCAGTCTCTGGCTCTCCTTTATCTTCAATCCTGTGTGCGTAAAAGTCCCTCTAGACTCGCTCTTAAAGTGTTACGAGACGCTCTGAAGACAGATGCTGCGTCTCAAGGCCAGCTGGTTTTGCTAGACACTTTAATTCTTTTAATGGTACGGCCAACACTGCATTAGAAAAATCCATTTGGTGTGTGAACGGTTAAATATATATACACCTAATTCTCTTTTCTGTGCCCTTCATAACGCTGAACAATTCCTTTCCTCTGAAGGGTCCTTCTCTGATCATATTGAGCCGGATTTATGACGGCAATTTGAATAAAACTATTAACCTTGATTAACGGAGGAACGTTCCAGCGTGAGATCAGATCAGATTCTATAAAAAGACTTGGCCGGCATTGTGATGCATGACGTAGTTATCTGTCCTGTCACACGGAGACAGCGGTGCTGAGAAACATGCTTTCAGAAGCTTTCACACGTTTTCCCCTTTTCCAGACCTAACCTTTCTCATTTTCTGCTCCTTATCTATTCATTTCAGGTCCCATTAATCTTTCCCATCTTTTTCAGAGAGAGTGAAACGGCTAAAACCCTTTAAGAGCCTTACTTAATTTATCGATTGGTAATCCATTATGATGCGAATCCAGATGAATTTTACTGGATGTGGTCACATGCATATATCACGCAGACAGTGTAGAGACATGGAAACACCTGAAACTGTTCCTTTTATCAGTTTTTAATTGGTTTTACTTTGCATGGAAACTCACCTGCTTGTTTCTTCAGAGCACATTATAGAATTCCTATTTTCATATTTATGAAAATATCTCCTCTCCATCTACCATATTGAGACACATAATCAATCCACGATCGATTAATATGTATCACTTAGAAATATGTCAGAAAATGGAAGTGAGTGAATGAATTGACTTACAATGATGGTTGATAGTTCAGATTGTTTTATTGTTCATGTAAACACACTGGTTGTACACTACCGTTCAAAAGTTTGGGTAGAGTATGATTTTTTTAAAAGAAATTAACACTCGTATTCAGTAAGGACGCATTAAATTGTTCAAAAGTGATAGTAAAGATCGTAAAGGATTAGTTCACTTTTAAAAAAAACTTTTGCTGATAATTTACTCACCCCCATGTCATCCAAGATGTCCATGTCTTTCTTTCTTCAGTCGAAAAGAAATTAAGGTTTTTGATGAAAACATTCCAGGATTTTTCTCCATATAATGGACTTCAATGGGACCCAAACGGTTCAAGGTCCAAATGACAGTTTCAGTGGAGCTTCAAAGGGCTTTAAACGATACCAGACGATGAATAAGGGTCTTATCTAGCGAAACCATCGGTCAATTTGAAAATAAATAAAAAAGTTTAAGTTTTATAAGCACAAATGCTTGCCTTTCTCTGTTTTGTGATGCGTGTTCATGTGACGCCACATGATACGCAATTACGTTGAAAAGGTCACGAACGAACGTCACGAACGCGCATCACAGAACAGAGCAAGGAGAGCATTTGTGCTTATAAAACTTAAACTTTTTTATTTATTTTTGAAATGACCGATCGTTTCGCTAGATAAAACCATTATTCATCGTCTGGGTTTGGGTCCCATTGAAGTCCATTATATGGAGAAAAATCCTGGAATGTTTTCATCAAAAACCTTAATTTCTTTTCGACTGAAAGAAAGAAAGACATGGACATCTTGGATGACATGGGGGTGAGTAAATTATCAGCAAAAGTTTTTTTTAAAAGTGAACTAATCCTTTAATAATGTTACAAAAGATTTCTATTTCAAATAAATGCTGTTCTTTTGAACTTCTCTGTTCATCAAAGAATCCTGAAAAACAAATTATCAACAATTTTCACAAAGATACGAAGCAGCAACATTGATAATACTCTTGAGCAGCAAATCATCATATTAGAATGATTTATGAAGGATCATCCATTCTGAAGACTGGAGTAATGATGCTGAAAATTCAGCTTTGCATCTCAATAACTCATTGATTATTGAAAATTTCTTCTCCATGTGTCTAGGCTCCATCTTCCCAACGTACAGACCCTCGGACACAGTCTTCAAGATTACGTTTTGGCTGGGCTATTTCAACAGCTGCATCAACCCAATCATCTACCCCTGTTCCAGCCAGGAGTTTAAGAAAGCCTTCCTGAGTGTGTTGGGTGCGCGCTGCCTCCGCAAGAGATCCACGCCGTCCCACCCGCTGTACCAGAGCCACAGTCCTCGGCACGGCCAGTCTCAGATCCTCGGCCTGTCGAGCCGTGACAATCCGTCCCACCTGAGCCCGTCCTCTTCTATAGTGCTGTCCCGCAGCCCGTCCTCCAGGGAGTGGCAGGCCCCTTCCCGGACCTCGTCGGTGGGGACGACCGGGGTCAGCGTGGGAGCCAAAGTGGCGGGAATGTGTGGCAAGAACCTGCTGAGGACGTGTTGCAGCGTGATCGCGGATTCGCCACAGCCCGAACCGCCTGCGCACAACTCGCTTCCCGTCATCAAAATCCATCAGCTCTCGCTGTGTGAGGACGGGGATGCGGTGTGAATGAGCGGCACGCTGGGGAAATCACTCTAAGGAGACTCACGCTGCTGTGATGCCACTTTGCCACTTGAGTCTCAGACTCGAGAACACAAACTGATGAACAAAAGCCAGACGCTTCGGGTTGAGACGATCTGCGCTGGGAATATTGAAAGCTGATGCAACGCTGTTTATTCTTATTAAAAGGACAGTTTACCATTAAATGTAAACTGTCTTTATTTACTCACCCTCATGTTGTTCGAAACCTGTCATTTGACAGTCAGTGGATTAAAACGCATGAGGTTTTGCAGCTTCAATGGAGGGAGATGCATAATGACTTAACCCTGTAAAGCCTGAATTATGAAATAATAGTCAGAGTTTTGTATCATATTTGATACATCAGGCTTTTATGGCTAATACTGAGAATATTGAGCTCATAAGGAGGCTCAAACTGAGCAAAAATATGCAATTTGGTGCAGATGCTGATATTTATATGACCAAAAACATGAAATTCTGATGCTTGTATTGTAAATCATTGAGATCTTTATAACAGTAAAGCAGAATTCAAGATAAAATGCATATAAATATCAGTCATCACTCTACATCTTCCAGTAATGTCTTAAAAAGGTGAGATTTAAATGCTTAGTTTTATGATCAATCTTTGTTTAGTTTTAAAACATATAATGCAATGCAAAAAAAAACAAATAAACCTTCCTCAAAAGCCTGATGGATCATATTTGAGACACATTTGATTTTTCTAAAGAAACATGGATAATCAAGTAAACCTGAGTTGTTTCAGTCCAGCAAGTGTTCATCTTGAAATATTACCAACAATATTAAAGTTATTCTTACGTTTACTTGATAAAAAAATCAGTAATTTCGCAGCAAAAAGACGCGTGAACTGAACTAAAGGGGAATGTTTTTACATGTATACAAAAAGGCCTTTTTCTTGCCAAAAAGTGCAAACGATCAATCAGACGACAGAAGCCATGAAGTAGATTGTGTGCAACAGGTTTTGGTTTTGATCATGCGGATGATTAAGAGGCCTTAGACATTTATGATACAGTAGGCTTTATAGGGTTAAACCAGTATAAGCTTTTCTATGTTCTTTCCAGAAGATGTTGAATATGTAACGCACAAGTCTTATGGACTATTTTATGCTGCTTTTGTTGTATTTTTTGTCTTTTTTTTAGAGTTTGACAAACATGGGCACATTGTTTTATGTTTTTAAGTGTGTAATGACATGAGCATGAACAAATACTGACAGAAATGTCATGTTTGAGTGAACTATTCCTTTAAAAGGAGGCAGTGCACGTGTTTGTTTACTCGGAAATTATGGTGGACATCATTCTGCATGGGTCTGTGATGATAAATACCAGCAAATTTTTATTGACTTCAGTTATTTTACCAATGTCTGATGAGTGTTTCTATATATATATAAAAAGAAAAGAATATATATTTTTGACTGTTTGCTCACCAGTTCAGTTTCTGAAATTGCACTACAGTTTTGCATAATCAGAACGTCTTACAGAAAACCCATGTCACCACGATTACTCATGATGCACAGAAACCTTTGTGAACAGAGGATGGATCCTCAGTGTGTCTTTTTTGGTATTCCTGCATGGTCACCTTATTATCTGTGCACCTCTGCTACGCTAAAGATGGCTTCACGTGTGTCAGAAACGGCTTTCCATGTGTTTCACTGTGGGATCAACAGTCACCCTTCCTATAATTTGTGTTTCTGTTACTGTGATCTGGAAAATGCACAAATCTCCATGTGATATTGATACTTGACCTTGATAACAATGAATATGTAATGACCTCAAAAGGACCAACTTATGTTGCTTAAATGCCTTATAACAAGTGGCACTTCTGTTATTGTGTTTGTTTCTCAAATGAAAGAAAATCATGTGATTCCAATATGGATAATATCCAATAAAACGTACTGCATCATAAGTGCTATGGAAATGACTTCCCACTTATAGCTTCGCGTCCGGAATGACTCACCATGAGAATGTCATCATGGTTTCTATGACATTCCAGCAGTGGACACACACACACACACACACATTCCCCAAGTGACGGACGGCTATTCACAATTACATGGAAATGTATCATGCTGTATCCATCAAGGATGAGAAATAAATAAGAACTGTGTCTACTTGTAATATTTTGGGGGTTTCTATGCCTGTGAAAGTAGACGAGAAATGAAAAATGATGGGGATGTTCGGGAAACGGTGCAGTCTGGGTTCAAACCTGGATCTCGTGGGACGCTTATATCAAGACCATGTGTTTTACAGTTATGAATGTACTTTTGTTTTTTCACAATATGTAATTTTTCCCTTAAGTCCACATAATTTTAGCAAGCATGTGATTTTTCCATGTTTATACAGATTTTTTTCCTGAGTTATTTATAATGAGTATTTGGAAACGCAGCACACACCAATCTTCCCAAATTTGTGAATCTTTTGTCGCTGCAATTTTTCACTAAAATAAAAGCTGTATGATTTAATGTTTTAAGGCAAAGAAATTAAGACAGTTATAAATATTAGTGTTGTAATTTTACTGTTGATCTGTAAAATAAAATTATTATTATTAAATACCGGTACACATTTTTATTTTACAATGTTACAATTATATTTAATTGAATTTGTACATTTGTTTTGCAAATTTAGTTTGTTTTTTTATATAATTCGTTTAATTTAAATAAGACAAATATTTGAATTATTATTAATAATAACTAATAAATACTCATTTTTATTTTACAGAACTACTAGGATTGAATTAAATTAAAAAAAAAACATTTAGATTATTATTATTATAGTATAGTCAACAAAAAGAACAGGTTTAGCTTTTTTTTTTTTTGGTCTTTAGCTGAAAACATGCCTGATTAGTCAAGGATTGCACCAAAAACATTTTTGAGCCAAATTCTAAAGCATCATAATATATATTCTTTACTAACACAAATCCATATAATTTTGTGGTTGTTAAGGTCTTCTGGGTGGTTGCTAGGTGGTTATTTAGTCAAAAGTCCATCTGCAAGTTTGATATTCTGGTCGATAGATATGGCTGTGGTCCCTGCTGTTTTATTTTATTGTTAGCCTGCTTTATTGTCTGAAAATCACAAGTAAGCCTAGAGATGTAATATACTTCTCAACAAGCTGCACAATTTGAGGTGTCATTCATGCCTGAATTCAGGACAAACTCTGATTTTCAGCAAGCAATCGTGAGGCTTGTCTCAGCACTAATATGGTAAACACATTGTGGTATTGTGGCATCTCAGAATGGCTGTTTTTGATTTATGGCAGTGCTCAAAAAAAAGCCTGTCTACGGAAGCATAAACCGAGTCATCTGGGGAAAGTTGTTTTTGTAGAAGTAGTCTACTAGTCGTGGCTAGACCAAACACTTCTATATCTTCACCATCTTATCAGCACCGTTCACAGCATTTCTGAGGATGAAGAGACACAGAGCATCTCAGATCACTTCGAGTGGTGTCTCGTAGCCTACCGTTAATGGCGCCTCACATTTGACCACTTACTCTCAAGCAGACATTTATTGTACAAGCGTCCTATTCACTGTCTCCCAAGCTCTTTATCCTGGTGTTGCTATGTGGCATCAGGCCAACATTTTACTTCGGAATGTAAATTTAGTTTAGTGCAATCTAATATACACTGAAAAAAGTCTAACATTGCTGTTGTTCGTTTAATGTGTATTTTCTCATTGATATAGCTTAAAATTATTAGTTTTTTCATTTAAAATAAACGGTTTAGTTTATATTCATGGTTGAATCCATTTTTATTACATTGATACAATATAAATTGGCAGCGGGACATTAAACTGAATTTATTTATTTGATCAGAGTATTTATATTAGATTAAGCATGATTTGCACATGCGCATTGTTGAGTTGGAGATCCCGCTCTCTGGCCTGTTTAAATAAAGGATTTAAAAAAAAATAATAAAAAAAAAACGTCCGTCACAGTTGAACTGTCTGTGAAGAACCTGAGGAACACGCACGACGAGCGGCGGCCGTGAAGGTACACTTCAACAGAACCCTGCGAGCCTGCGACACAGAAAAACTACGAGCAACATTAATACTGGTGAGTAAAAACAATAAACTTTGTCTACCGTTAACGGTGACGGTTCCAAGTATACCTGGCTTGCTCTGGCTGTAATTTCAGCATTATTGATAGCATGTAAATTATAAGCTAGCACTAGTAACGTTAGCATTCTTCATTCAAACTATCATATGTCAAACTATAACGTTAACGTTAGGTTACGTTAGCCGCCCTTGATCAGTGGGTGGGTGAGTGAGTAGCTAATGCTGTCACAGGTTGCTAGCTAACTGGCTAATAACTTAAATGAAAATTCTCATTTCTAAATTAATTTTGTGGGGGCATTGGTTAGCTAAAGTTACCACGTGCAAGTTAGTTAACGTTACAGCTAATGTTATGTTCGTGAATTCAAATGCATTTGTTCTGCTGAGTGTTTTGAGTGGCGCGAAGAGCCTAGAAAATTTTATTTGCCGAGATTACTATCTTTTTTAGTTTTTAGAGCTGCGGGCTCTTTTTTAAAGCTAGCTAGTGAATATATCAGTATCATATTAAACTAAACGACATATATATATATATATATATATATATATATATATATATATATATATATATATATATTATATATAACTTTATATATGAGTTCAGATGCAAAAGCCTCTAAATGCCATCTGAAATTTTATTATAGAATGATAATTTTTATGAACTCGTATATTTAAGTTCAGTAATTTCACTTAAATGACAATTAATAGGTAATCTTCATTGCCATTTAAGTGAAATTATTGAATTTAAATATACGAGCTTGATAAAAATGATCATTCTATAAGAAAATTTCAGATGGCATTTAGAGGCTCTTGCATCTGAACTCTTTATAACTGTTATATATATGAAGAGGGGGAAATAATGCTAGGTTTTTTTTTTTAGCTGCAAACTTGACTGATGGTTAACTTCTGCTGTCAATAGCATAAGGTCATATGTGATATTTTATTTACACTCCTAATTATCTTGTGTTCAGTATTTATCAGCCATAATATTACAAGGCCTAGTTATTTCAAGCTGGTCATGTTTGCTACACTGTTAACAACATTTACATGTGGTAGAAATGTACTAAAATGTTAGCCAGCTTTCCTAAAATCATAAAAAAGTATATATCTATCGTATTCTTAATTTGTGCATGATGTTAGTAGTTAACAAACTTAATCTTGTTTTCTCTTTTAACTTCAGGGAAGCAGCCACCTATCAGTTGTGTTACTGGTGTATTTGGAAGTTCCTGCCAGTGATCATTGCTTGTGGTAAGTTCTATTTACAGTGTCATGAGGGCATTTGTGATCATTTGTGTCCATGGCTGAATAGTTTTTTTTTATGTTTGATTTTAATTCATAGTAACTGTTCTTACTCAGACTGTGGACATCACCATCAGAAGAGAATGCATCCTCAAATCTCTGATGATCTACCTCGGTAAACCCGTTGAGCACCTTATCAAAAAATACCAGGTAAGGGCATCTCTCTCTGTTGCTCACACAGTTTTAACACATACAGAGTAACATGGTCATAGTCTAGGTTTTCCTAGCCATATTTAATAAATAGGGATGTGACGAGAAACTCAGCTCACAAGACGAGATTTTAATACTAGAAATCTTTGATGCTGAATTTTGAGCAGTAAACATTTAGACCACGTCCAGACGTACCAAATTATATTTTTTTCCCTGTCTTCCCTGGAACCGTGTAAAAAAAAAAAAAAAAAAAAAAAAAGTGTGTCCAAACGAATCCATTTGCAAATGACAACACCTATATGCACACGCTACTTCATATTCCAGACCTATATGTGGTGCTCTTTCTGCTACAGAAATTAACCAAAAACGGAGAAGAGCACAGTCTTCAGTCACTTCAACTTCCGTTCATAACATGACTAGATTTTTTACCACAGCTCATTTTATAAAGGCCGCCGGAAAACATGTATTTGTTTACATTGTAAAATGTGCTGTTGGATTGCTTTTTATTTTGCAATTGTCTGCCATCGGACATGATTGCAACGCGCTAACGTTAGCTCTGCTAGCTAACAGTCAAACTAACATCAATTATCCAATGTCTTTTTAATAATCTAACTAGCTATACGTTTTTCTTGCGATGCTAAATTCTTTTCAAATAGAGCAGTTGAATTCCTGTTCCGGTATTTTTTCATATCGCAGAATAGAAAAATATTGCAATGCCGTTTTTTTCCTAATATCATGCCGCCCTAGAGAAAACACTTCTGATCAGGCTGAAATCTCACCACAAATCCAAACACATTTTAACTTCAGCACCTCTGATAAACTGCAGCTCACAGTCTGAAACAGAGATAGGTAGCATTCTAGTTTTTAGATCAAAGCGTACGCTAGGGCTGCACGATATATCAATTCAGCATCGATATCGCGATGTGCACATCCACGATAGTCACATAGCAAGATGTATGAGAGAGGGAGAGCGAGTCCCGGCCACGTGCACCTCACCGTTTTTTAAACACGAGCTGTCTTGTTCTCTCTGCCTCGCGCTCGTGCATATTAATCTACATCACTTGATGCGATGGTAAAAGGTCGAAAGACCGAAGTTTCACGTGGAGCATTCGGAGATTTTCTCTCCTGAATTACCAAGAGGTGTGAATTGCGCAAAAAAAAAAACGTTGCCTTACCTATATCTATGAATCGTTCCACACATTCAGCTGACATAAACCACAATTGCAATAAATGAAAAAACCTTTCCAGTGATGAAATGTTTTCTATGTTGACACAAATCTTGTGCAGTGTCCGTTGGCTACACGTCCACTAATGACATGTCCGATTCGCAAACGAATGACTCCTTTAAACCGATTCACTTTAATCTGGTGAAATATCGCAATATATATCGCAGAAAAATAGAATATCGCAATGCCATTTTTTCCCAATATCGTGCAGCCCTTGCGTACGCTGGCGTTGCATCAGCTGGGCAGAGTTAATTCACTCCGTGAGTGCACGTTATCAGTTATACATTTGTTTTATTTACTGTGTGAGATAATTTGAGGTCACGTGACGGCAGGTGAATCTCATTAGACCGTTTCTAACCAGACAACAAATCTCATCACTTTTAATCTAGTCAGACCCCTTGTAATAAACATTTGATTTGTTTGATTTGCGCCTATTCAAGTTTTGAAAGTTTAGAGTGTATAAGAGCTTGGCACATTATGATCATGAAATCGGGAGATTTCTGTAACTATAACGTACTTATTTTCTCTTTTTATGCAGGAAAATGACATTGAAGAACTGGAGCAGACAACCATGGCGATCTTTATCAGTGGGAAAGAGGATCCTCTCCATCCACCCAAAGACATTAAAATTGTCTTCGAAGGAACAGACGTCCTGAACAAGTTCCCCTCGTTTGCAACCGCTTTTGCCATCACTGTCTTTGTGCTCATATACACACTTAACCTAAAATAAAATAGCTGTGCTTACAGCTCTGTATCAGAAACTCTGTCAGTGTCTTAGGAGTTCCACTGTTCACTGTCTGAGGAGCAGTTCCAGGATTTGTCTCAGGTACATCTACATTTGAAACAGGTATACAATACTGTCATAATATTTTAATTGTATTATGTTTTATGGTGAAATGTATTATGTCAGGACAAACCTTCCTAATTTAATATTTATGTATGTTATCAAGTGATATGAAGTTATTTAACAAGTATTTTTATGTGAAGCAGACTGTTAATCTTCGTAGATTTGAAACCAATGATCAGTGTTGTCATTTTATTGAACAATAAAAATAAATGTGTTCTAAAGGAAGTGTTCTGAGTAGTCATTGATCAAGTGTAATAAAAGCATTTTTTATATATATTTGATTTATTATACATTTCAAATAATGACAACTGTTATTTTTTGATTTGAGACTACCTAAAATAATTAATTTACTTGGACCTATACACATTTGTTTGTTTTTAACTTAAAATAATTAATTTACTTTAACCTATAAATATTAGTTTAGTTAGTGTCCTAACTTAAAATAATTAGTTTGTTGCAACCTAAAATAATTAGTTTGATCAACCTTCAAAAAGTGGTTGCATGGATTTAAACTTTTTAGGTTAAACTAAATTAAATTATTTACTTTGAGTCAATGTCAAATATTTCGTGTGATTGATTACTTCAATTTTTTTAAGTGATCCAAGGTTTTTATTTTTTCAGTGTATTACAAAGGCATAAAAGGTCAAACGCTGTCGGGACGTATTTAATACAATCGAACTCCGCACGAGACAGCAGGATTATCAGACAAAATGTTCATACCTTGAGCCTCGGTCCTAAGGAGATCTCGGTGTTCTTAAAGAAATAGTTTATGCACACAAAAATGGAATTCACTTCATGATATTAAAGGTCATATGACTTCTTTCTTTCGATGAAATTGAAACAGAATTTTTATAGAATTTCCAATGTTTCTTTGCATTTGATGAAGCCAATAGGCACAAAGTCACAATAAAATATGTATTCGAGACCCATTTTACTTCCCTAATAACATATGAGTAAAACACATCATTCAATGGAAAAGATGTTAGACTTAGGCCCTACCAGGACATGAAAATATAGTGTTGGCCCAGAATTCCGGCCACATAGGCTTACACGTGGATACCACAAGGCTGGATTGGGCCAACACTTGTTGCTGTTGGGTATATTTTAAATTTGGAAAAATGTGATGGGAAGATCTGTCACATGGACCACCAGAAATGTTTATTAATTGTGTCAACTTTGCTCATATGACTTCCTTGTTGAGTCATAAGTTAACAAAAAATGCATCTAAAAGTAGGAAATTAAACTGCTTTTCGGAAAAAATTGTAGTGATGCAATAGATTAACCATTGTTGCTTCATTAAAGAACATTCAGTTCAGGTTCAGTCTTAAAATAGCCTTAGGGTGAAATGCATTCTGGAATAACCTTTTTTCATTACAAAGACCTTCCAGGTTCATAGACTTTTAAGAGGCTATATGTTAAAAGTTTTCATGTAGACTATTAATCTTTTTTATTAGCCAAGCTGGACGAACAGCTTGTAATGAACTTAAAAAACGAGACCTTCGCTACTTCATAAAGCCTGTAGCACACACATGGAAGTTGTGGTATCTATCAGCATGTAGAACTCGGAACCATTTTGCCGGGAAAATCAAATATTGTGACGGTTAGGAGCGCCTCCGAGAGAATCAATTCCGGTTCAATGAGCATGAAATTAATGTTGTTCAGGATTATGACAATAGAGCTGTGCTGTAAGTCTACAGTATGTCAATGTGTCATGGAGAAGAAAAAAATTATATCATTCAACTAATAGGTTTCACACAGCCAGAATTATTTCTTAGCCTTAAAGCCTACTTTTTAATCAATTCTTTCTTCAGAGTGTATTTTAATTCACCTCATCTTTCGACATGGATGCCGGGTGCAGGCTGGTGCAAACATCCAATACGATCAGATGTCTTCTTAACTGCAGTTTTTCACTCCTAATTATCTTGTGTTCAGTATTTATCAGCCATAATATTACAAGGCCTAGTTATTTCAAGCTGGTCATGTTTGCTACACTGTTAACAACATTTACATGTGGTAGAAATGTACTAAAATGTTAGCCAGCTTTCCTAAAATCATAAAAAAGTATATATCTATCGTATTCTTAATTTGTGCATGATGTTAGTAGTTAACAAACTTAATCTTGTTTTCTCTTTTAACTTCAGGGAAGCAGCCACCTATCAGTTGTGTTACTGGTGTATTTGGAAGTTCCTGCCAGTGATCATTGCTTGTGGTAAGTTCTATTTACAGTGTCATGAGGGCATTTGTGATCATTTGTGTCCATGGCTGAATAGTTTTTTTTTATGTTTGATTTTAATTCATAGTAACTGTTCTTACTCAGACTGTGGACATCACCATCAGAAGAGAATGCATCCTCAAATCTCTGATGATCTACCTCGGTAAACCCGTTGAGCACCTTATCAAAAAATACCAGGTAAGGGCATCTCTCTCTGTTGCTCACACAGTTTTAACACATACAGAGTAACATGGTCATAGTCTAGGTTTTCCTAGCCATATTTAATAAATAGGGATGTGACGAGAAACTCAGCTCACAAGACGAGATTTTAATACTAGAAATCTTTGATGCTGAATTTTGAGCAGTAAACATTTAGACCACGTCCAGACGTACCAAATTATATTTTTTTCCCTGTCTTCCCTGGAACCGTGTAAAAAAAAAAAAAAAAAAAAAAAAAAGTGTGTCCAAACGAATCCATTTGCAAATGACAACACCTATATGCACACGCTACTTCATATTCCAGACCTATATGTGGTGCTCTTTCTGCTACAGAAATTAACCAAAAACGGAGAAGAGCACAGTCTTCAGTCACTTCAACTTCCGTTCATAACATGACTAGATTTTTACCACAGCTCATTTTATAAAGGCCGCCGGAAAACATGTATTTGTTTACATTGTAAAATGTGCTGTTGGATTGCTTTTTATTTTGCAATTGTCTGCCATCGGACATGATTGCAACGCGCTAACGTTAGCTCTGCTAGCTAACAGTCAAACTAACATCAATTATCCAATGTCTTTTTAATAATCTAACTAGCTATACGTTTTTCTTGCGATGCTAAATTCTTTTCAAATAGAGCAGTTGAATTCCTGTTCCGGTATTTTTTCATATCGCAGAATAGAAAAATATTGCAATGCCGTTTTTTTCCTAATATCATGCCGCCCTAGAGAAAACACTTCTGATCAGGCTGAAATCTCACCACAAATCCAAACACATTTTAACTTCAGCACCTCTGATAAACTGCAGCTCACAGTCTGAAACAGAGATAGGTAGCATTCTAGTTTTTAGATCAAAGCGTACGCTAGGGCTGCACGATATATCAATTCAGCATCGATATCGCGATGTGCACATCCACGATAGTCACATAGCAAGATGTATGAGAGAGGGAGAGCGAGTCCCGGCCACGTGCACCTCACCGTCTTTAAACACGAGCTGTCTTGTTCTCTCTGCCTCGCGCTCGTGCATATTAATCTACATCACTTGATGCGATGGTAAAAGGTCGAAAGACCGAAGTTTCACGTGGAGCATTCGGAGATTTTCTCTCCTGAATTACCAAGAGGTGTGAATTGCGCAAAAAAAAACGTTGCCTTACCTATATCTATGAATCGTTCCACACATTCAGCTGACATAAACCACAATTGCAATAAATGAAAAAACCTTTCCAGTGATGAAATGTTTTCTATGTTGACACAAATCTTGTGCAGTGTCCGTTGGCTACACGTCCACTAATGACATGTCCGATTCGCAAACGAATGACTCCTTTAAACCGATTCACTTTAATCTGGTGAAATATCGCAATATATATCGCAGAAAAATAGAATATCGCAATGCCATTTTTTCCCAATATCGTGCAGCCCTTGCGTACGCTGGCGTTGCATCAGCTGGGCAGAGTTAATTCACTCCGTGAGTGCACGTTATCAGTTATACATTTGTTTTATTTACTGTGTGAGATAATTTGAGGTCACGTGACGGCAGGTGAATCTCATTAGACCGTTTCTAACCAGACAACAAATCTCATCACTTTTAATCTAGTCAGACCCCTTGTAATAAACATTTGATTTGTTTGATTTGCGCCTATTCAAGTTTTGAAAGTTTAGAGTGTATAAGAGCTTGGCACATTATGATCATGAAATCGGGAGATTTCTGTAACTATAACGTACTTATTTTCTCTTTTTATGCAGGAAAATGACATTGAAGAACTGGAGCAGACAACCATGGCGATCTTTATCAGTGGGAAAGAGGATCCTCTCCATCCACCCAAAGACATTAAAATTGTCTTCGAAGGAACAGACGTCCTGAACAAGTTCCCCTCGTTTGCAACCGCTTTTGCCATCACTGTCTTTGTGCTCATATACACACTTAACCTAAAATAAAATAGCTGTGCTTACAGCTCTGTATCAGAAACTCTGTCAGTGTCTTAGGAGTTCCACTGTTCACTGTCTGAGGAGCAGTTCCAGGATTTGTCTCAGGTACATCTACATTTGAAACAGGTATACAATACTGTCATAATATTTTAATTGTATTATGTTTTATGGTGAAATGTATTATGTCAGGACAAACCTTCCTAATTTAATATTTATGTATGTTATCAAGTGATATGAAGTTATTTAACAAGTATTTTTATGTGAAGCAGACTGTTAATCTTCGTAGATTTGAAACCAATGATCAGTGTTGTCATTTTATTGAACAATAAAAATAAATGTGTTCTAAAGGAAAGTGTTCTGAGTAGTCATTGATCAAGTGTATTAAAAGCATTTTTTATATATATTTGATTTATTATACATTTCAAATAATGACAACTGTTATTTTTTGATTTGAGACTACCTAAAATAATTAATTTACTTGGACCTATACACATTTGTTTGTTTTAACTTAAAATAATTAATTTACTTTAACCTATAAATATTAGTTTAGTTAGTGTCCTAACTTAAAATAATTAGTTTGTTGCAACCTAAAATAATTAGTTTGATCAACCTTCAAAAAGTGGTTGCATGGATTTAAACTTTTTAGGTTAAACTAAATTAAATTATTTACTTTGAGTCAATGTCAAATATTTCGTGTGATTGATTACTTCAATTTTTTTAAGTTGATCCAAGGTTTTTATTTTTTCAGTGTATTACAAAGGCATAAAAGGTCAAACGCTGTCGGGACGCTATTAATACAATCGAACTCCGCACCGAGAGCAGGTTTATCAGACAAAATGTTCAATACCTTGAGCCTCGGTCATAGGAGATCTCGGTGTCTTAAAGAAATAGTTTATGCAAAAATGAATCACTTCATGATATTAAAGGTCATATGACTTTCTTTCTTTCGTGAAATGAAACAGAATTTTTATAGAATTTCCAATGTTTCTTTGTATTTGATGAAAGCCCAAAGGCACCAAAGTCCACAATAAATGTCATTCGAGACCCATTTTAATTCCATAACAACATATGAGTAAAACACAACATTCAATGAAAATATGTAGACTCTAGGCCTACCCAGACAGAAATATAGTGTTGGCCCAGATCCGGCCCACATAGGCTACACGTGGATACCACAAGGCTGGATCTGGGCCAACACTATGTTGCTGTCTGGGTATATTTTAAATTTGGAAAAATGTGCATGGAAGATCTGTCCACATGACACCAGAAATGTTTATTAATAGTGTCAATTTGCTCATATGACTTCTTGTTGACGTCATAAGTTAAACAAAAAAGCATCATAAAAGTAGGAAATTAACTGCTTTTGGAAAAAAATTCGTAGTGATGCAATAGATTAACCATTGTTGCTTCCATAAAGAACATTCAGTTCAGTTCAGTTCTTAAAATAGCCATTAGGGTGAAGAACAGTCTGAATAACCTTTTTTTCATTACAAAGAACCTTCCAGGTTCCATAGACTTTAAAGAGGCTATATGTAAAAGTTTTCATGTAGACTATTAATCTTTTTTATTGCCAATGTACGAACAGCTTGTAATGAACTTAAAAAACGAGACCTTCGCCTACTTCCTAAAGCCTGTAGCACAACCTGAAGTTGTGGTATCTATCCGCCCTGTAGAACTCGGAACCATTTTGCCGGGAAAATCAAAATATTGTGACGGTTAGGAGCGCTCCCGAGAGAATCAATTCCGTTCAATGACGCATGAAATTAATGTTGTTCAGGATTATGACAATAGAGCTGTGCTGTAAGTTACAGTCATGTCAATGTGTCATGGAAAGAAAAATTATATTCATTCAAACTATAGGTTCACACAGCCAGATATTCTATAGCCTAAAGCCTACTTTATAATCAATCTGTCTTCAAAGTGTAATTTTAATTACCTCATCTTTCGACATGATGCCGGTGCAGAGCTGGTGCAAACATCCACATACGATCAGATGTTTTCTAAACTGCAGTTTTTTCACTCTTGTCAGTTGTCACTTTTGACTGTGATTATGTTGTAATTGAGAGCAGGGGCGGCGTTTGCGTATGGCAGAGTATGGCCATTGCCATACCCTAGCAGTCAGAGTTCAGATAAAACATCAGCTGATTTTGATGATGCTCGTTAAAGATTTTAGAAGGGCTTTTTAAACCCCCTAAATTTCCACCCCAGCCACCCCAAAAATGTGCGTTTCGTGATCGCTCAGTCAGTCGTCACCTTTAAAAGTCATATGAAACCGGCTCCTCCCAACCGGCTTCTCGTCAGCGTCAGAACAAAAGCAGATGAAAACGTGCATGCATTTATTGATAGACCGTGTAGGCCTATAGTAGCCTATACATCTGTGTAGTTCTTTGTTTGTCAAATGCAGTTTACATTAAATGATACTGGAGTAATTAAACACGGTTTCCCACTGTAAAATCTGGGCTTATTTATTTATGAAATATTCCTTTCATATAAACGAGTCTTAATTTCTTCACTTGCAAGAAATAAAGGTTTTATTTTGGATAAAAACACCAGATCACCATGCTGATTGCGTGAACAAAGTGTGCACTTTAAATCACGCAGCACAAACAGAATGGCTATATAGGCTACTTAATTACAGTCTTGTGCTGTTTTATAAAGGCACAAAGCCATATCACGGTTTCGGTGTTGGGAAAAGGGAGAAGAGAGACTTCGGCAAAAGGCGGAGTCGAACTCAGGTCGAACACGTCAAAAGCTGCTTTCAAGCACCTCAACGCCCTCGCCCTACGCCACTGTAGATATTCAGTGAAATGTATCTTTTTGCTAAAAGACAGGCACGTAGTGCAAATGTACGCTCTCAACTCACGTATCTGGTTTTGTTTGTTTGATAACGATGTGGACGGAGCGTGGTACAGATAGTTGCCCCGAATTTGATTGGTGAATAAAACTCGCTGTGATGCCAATCGCCTCCGCGATTCTGTCTGGCCTAATAAGCTGTGAGCTATCCCTATTTTCTCTCCCTCCTGACACAACGCGTTACAACTTAACAGTGCTTTGTGCATTTTAGGTAGGCTATATCGTTCGGTAATGTCGTTGTTCTATGTCAGTGTTTCTCAACCTCTCCTGCAGGGACCCCCTGAGAGGCCATGTTTCTGTTTTAACCCTGAAATGGCACACCTGATTCAATTAATTAAAGGCTTAATGAGTAGTTGACTAATTGATCAATTGACTAATTCCTACTGTTCCTTCTCTAATGAATTGAATCAGGTGTGCCATTTCAGGGTTAAAACAGAAACATGGCCTGTCAGGGGGTCCCTGCAGGAGAGGTTGAGAAACACTGTTCTATGTAATGTAACGTTATGCCAGAGGGAATGCCATACTCTAGGTTTTTGTGAAACGCCGCCACTGATTGAGAGGAAAGCCTGCAGAACAGAAACATGGCTTTCAGCAGCGTGGACGGCGTCTGGATGTTCGTTAAAAGTAGGCTATATCGCTGCAAAGGTAGGCTATTTCCAACTTCTTTTTACCCTAAGCGAAAAAAAAACAACAATTAAAAAGTACTTCACGGTGAGTATATGTGGACATTGAATCACGTTTCAGTCTTTTGTACGTGAGGAGTGTGAGATCTGCAGTAACATTGACTGCAGTTCACTTAACGGCCAACGGTGTCGCTAATAACAAGTGCACGGGTCATAAGAAAATATGACCCATGCACTATATTTCGTCTTATGAAATCTTTGTGTGAAAAAAACATATTTTTTTGAAAACCACCACATGCACTGGTTCACGAAAAATCAATGTAGTATGTCGCTACCGCACTGCAATGATGGTCAAATACTCCTTAAAATGATGTTTCCATTAGCGTTTTATTCGTGACACTCATGTAGACACCATAGTTAGAACACAAACAATAAAAACCAACACTGTATCACCCCAACACATTAACCAACATCCCAATAAAACGATACAATTAGGGGAGCGCGGGACACAACCTAACGCGGGTTAGATGTAACACGGACCGTTTACATAGTCAGGATCAAGCCGGTTGTGTTTCCGCTCTTTTACTCTCGCTGCCAGAAGACGGTTTCCCGCGAATTTTTGGAAAGTTTTGATAAGATTTCATGAAGATACTGGACAAAGAGTGTTTTGACACCATGCAAGTAATTTTTTTCATCCTACGTTTTTTTCGGTTTCTGAGCTGGGTGTGTACGTCACCAAATTTTACTTTATATTACCTTAATCGCCGTCTTGTGGGCTAAACCACAGCACCGTTTTGAAACATGTCAGCATCTCCTAGCAACTGTTAGCTATAGGCTTAAAATATGTTTTACACAGCGGGGTTAGTTGTAACACAGTGTTACAACTAAGCCGCCAAGTGTACAATGAAAATCAAATGAAAACAGGGAGCCACACAAGTTTTCAGGTTTGAGTATTTATATATTTATTTTGTCACATTAAACTTTGTTGGGCTTTCACAAACAATGTTGGAATTAAAATTTTAAATTTTTTGTTTATATGCATTGATCACTTGTTTATTTATTAAAAAATATAGCCTGTTTTTCATGCAATAAACCCTTTAAATTTGATTTTAAGCGAGTTTTTATTATTATTATTACTGTTATTATAATTATTGAGCATGCAACTGCCACACACAAATATAATTAAATTTCAATTACAATATTTGATGATTTTATTTATTTATTTATTTATTTATTTATAGCAAAACTGTGCAGCCCTTTCATATATCTCTATCCATGATATTGATCCATAATAGAAGGATGATTGGATGAGGGATGGATGTATGGATATCTATCTATACAGATGCACAAACAATATCAAACTATACAGATAAAATAGTACTAAATTATGTGTGTTACACACAGGTGTTACAACTAACCCCTCTGTCTGTTACAATTAACCCCGCATATGGGGTAAGTTGTAACATTTGCACTTCTGTCACTTTCAGTGCAACTGCACGAAAATGGTAGGTCCTAGAAAAAAAACTTTAAATGTTCATTTGTAGCAGAGATGTGTATGTTGCTTGTGTAAAAAAAATATGAATCTAACTTAATTATTTTTTAAATAATTGAGCCAAAACCAAAATGTGTTAGGTTGTGCCCCGCTCTCCCCTATATAAAATGATAAACATTAAACTTAGTTTAACTTATAACCCCATACACCCATGTTGGTGCACGTTAAGGCGTATCATAATAAAAGTCCTTCAAAATAACCATACAAAGAAATCGATACAGACCTTATAAATTCAAGCAAATTAGCAATAATTTACATATATGGACATGCACAATAAATTGAATTATAATCTACGTGTTTTTGACTAAATAATTAAATAAATAAACGTGTGTGTGTGTGTGTGTGTGTGGGGGGTAAAATTATTACCATTTGTATAACCACAGTTTTAATACCACGGTTAAACTATTGTTCATTTGTGTTATACCATGGTTAAACTATTAAACAATACCATGGTTAAACTGCCTATAGTAGCCTAGTTTTTGTTTTGTTTTATTTTATTTGTAGTAAAACCATGGATAACTTTCGTAAGGGTAATAAAAAGTCGCTCATGAAGGGGACCAAGAAAGCAGCCCAATATAAATCTGTCTGCATATCTGAAGGGAAAGCACTGGGAATTTTTTTCTTCATACAAGTCTGTCTTGAATTTGTCATTGGTCTGACACACCAAGGTTGCACATTTCCTGGGTCTGGGTAACGCAGCGTTCTCACGGGACTGAGATACGCTTCATTCAGGCCTTCGTGAGAGCCGCTCCAAACATAGAGCACACGAGAAAGCCATCGCCCACAGAAACATGGCAACATGACAATCTCTGCTTAAAATTCCAGCCCTTGCTCGAGGGATTGTGTGTTTACACCCCAGAGCACCATTTACCTCCATGATGATGACCATGGGCTCTGCGAATGGTGTGATTTATGTGTACAAATGTATGTTTGTATCAATCTCAACATGCACATTACTGACATCAAAGATGTATCCTTGCAAATGATTGTTCGGCCACACATGTGGTGGTTACCCAACACCAGATTTCTTATGGAAAATGCAAATCTAAATCAGCATCACTCTCTTTTCTCAGACGTGTGGTCTATAGAAAACGTCGAACAATTATTGTCCTTATTTATCATTATAATGCATCGGCCTCATAACTAGCCAATATGAAACCCACAAACTAATGGTTGTTATTGTGCATTATTATTGAAAATATATGAAAAAAAAAAAGATTTGGATTTACTTTGAAACACTTTTCACTCAGATAGCGCATCACAAATAATTACGAAATGTAGAACACTGGGTTAAAGTAATTTTTTTAAAGAACTACAATAAAAACGTACTACAATAATCTTTGATTTATTTATATAATTCAGAAAAATCACAAATAATTACAAAGAAACAGCTAGTAGACTAACACACTGAATTAAACAAAAGTTTGAAGTAGAAAGACTTTTATTTCGCAAAATATACTCCAATATAAAATCTCTTTTATTTACAAATTTGAAAAATCATTTACAGTGTTATCAATTGTCAATCATGGTTAACATTCAGAATCTACTGAATTGCAATTCAGTATAAAATGGACAACATGCTGTGTTTTTTGAATGTTAGGAAAATGTCTCAAGGACAAAACAACCCTCATTAAAGGTAAAAAAGCTCTTAAACATCAGTTCTGGGGGCAAACGCGGCCCCTCATTTAGAAGAAAAGTTCCTGGCTTACACCCACCTCCACTGCTAAAAAATGAATGTTGTATGCAGAAGATCAGACAATAGCCCATCATGTAATGATCTATAGCGGCTCTTGTCTTGCCGCAGGACAGCGGAGGAGAATTTAAAGACCTGTCAGGGTCATTAGTGTTGTAGTCCTGGAGCTGCGGGGGAAGACAGCGCCTGCTCAACATCACCCGACAGGAACTTTAAATGGGAGCTCATGTAAGCTACATTTGCATCACTTCTCTGATGCCCTCTTGTGTGGGAGGCTGAAATCCCCTCGTGTCCCTTCACACTCCCTTTGCAAAGTGCCTTCAATTGACCCTTCGCAAAGACCCGCCCTCCTTAACTGTCGCTATGTTCCGACAAGCTACGCCGCTCTCATGCTCTCACCATGTTCTCACGCAGTGAAAAATACATCGCGGAGCAGAGAGGAGACTGACAACACGCGGACAGACAGGACAGACCAGGTTACTTTTCGGTTACTTTTGATATTTAACATATTAAACAAAGTCTCAGCTTTCAAATGTGGTCATTTTTTGAAAGAAATTTAAACAATAAATACCGTTTTGGGGCTCTTTAATGTGCCATGACAGATCGCTGTAGAGCATCCGTCAAAGCTGCTCGTGATCCGATCATCTCTTCCTTCTAGTTCATTTATAGCATCAAATAAACATGAACGAACATAAGAAGTAATGTTGTTTTAACCGCGGAAAGGCGTCAGTATATTCATTTTACCAAGTTCAAATCCTCCCAACTCTACTGGCTGCTTTTTCGGACAAAATGGCGGATGGCGAAGTATGATTGGTTAGAACACCTGTCAATCAAGCTCCACGCGAAGGGTCAATTGAGCACACACGAGCAAAATTACCAAAAGTACTCATTACCACATTTTTAAATACAACTTTTGTCTACAAGTGGTAATTTTGGACATGTAGGCTACTATGATAAAATCATAACATTTTGAACTATGGTAATATGTTCTTTAGACATGAGCTGTGACAACACAATGGTTTTTAGAAAATTATAGTATCATATTATTTGAAGTAATGTGAATATCATGATTTATAAATATCATATGATACTGCACTGCCAAAATTGGCAGCCTGTAATTTTTTCCTTCAAAGAGCTATTTCCACCTGATTTAACCCATAGTTTTGTAGGTGTAAATGCAGGTTGAATTGATCTGAATAAGACTATAGTTAAATAGCTATTATAACTAAGTGTTGATTGTTTATCCACTCATAATTGGACGTGTATTTTTATAATGATCAATTGAGTCAACTCATAATTGTCCACTCATAATTGGACCACACGTCTGTGTATGATCCACAGGTCCAGATGTGAAGGAAGTACGGCTCTTTTTCGGACATACAACACCTCCTACTGTTCTAATGTGAGTATAACACACAGAGTTTCAACACTTTGGCTGTTCAAAATAGCAAAGGGTAAATAGCACTTCCAATATATCCAGATATATCCAGACTATAAGACATTGCAATGTTGACTTGACAGCATTGTCAGTGTGCTGTAGATAGTGTTTCCCAAACTCTGTTACTGGAGGCACACCAACACTACAGATTTTACAACTCTTCCAAACCAAACACACCTGATTCAACTCATCAGATCATTAGTAAAGAGTCCAAGACCAGAAAAAGATACATCCAAAATGTGCACTATTGGTGAGCCTCTAGGAACAGAGTTGAGAAAGACTGCTGTATAGCCTGCAGCCCTGCACAGGATTAACAAGAATAGAAATAGTGGAGAAAAAGGTGATACAACACAAGCTAAAGAGGCCCAATGATAAATAAAGTAGGCTAATATATAAAATTAAAAATTACAGTAGAGTTGGTAACAAAGAAAAACGGTGCGTCTGAAAACTGCTGACTTGTTGCCTTATCAGGTAGGCTAATGACTTTGCAGGCAGCGTTTGCGCACAAATGTACTTCACGAAAATGATTTCGGACAGACATCTGAGGTAATGGTTTAATGATCTACACGAGCTGGTGAAAAGTGAATGTTTAATTTAAAGACTACAATTAATTTCTCGCGAATTAGCCTACATCATTGATCAAACGTTGATCAAAAATGTACATTTACACACAAACTGACCACCAGCCGCTACTTTCAGATGCCATTTTTATCAGAATGGAAAGCAAAGCACAGGATTGTGGGATATCAAAGGCAGTGGTGATGGAGACATCTTTCCTGCCTTCAAAAATCGATCAGATGAAGGAAGGTATCTCAGGAGACAGGAAGTGAAACTAACACTGCATTCGGATGTGTCCTGATCAAGGTTGGAAGGCACTATTTATCAGTTTCAGGCGCAGCCATTATATTATTATCATACCTTCTGATTGGAGTGGGAGGAGACTAAAACAATCATCCAATCAGAGAGTGATCAGGTGGCCAATTATGTTGATACTTACTTGAAGGCTGCATTCAAAATCGCATACTTTCCTACTACATAGTAGGTGAAAAACAGTATGTGACAAAATAAGTATGTCCGAATTCACAGTACTAGCTACTCAGGAGTAGGCAAACAGTACTCGGATGACCTACTACTTTTGGCTAGATTCTGAAGTGCGCACACAATCATTTGTGAATGGCACTGAAGTGACGCAACTGACGCTGGTAAGTCACATGATAATGACAACAGCTTGTCGAGTACACATTCATACTACATAGAACACTTTTATTATTTGTTCAAAATAAGTACCTACTCAAGAGAGTATGCGATTTCAGACGCAACTGGTATCTATCTATCTATCTATCTATCTATCTATCTATCTATCTATCTATCTATCTATCTATCTATCTATCTATCTATCTATCTATCTATCTATCTATCTATCTATCTATCTATCAGCATAATGGTAACATATGGAGTAAAAATAGTATCAAAACCTCTCACAAATGCACATGAGAGAT
Organism: Chrosomus eos; assembly: GCA_036326025.1. Classification (NCBI taxonomy): domain Eukaryota; kingdom Metazoa; phylum Chordata; class Actinopteri; order Cypriniformes; family Leuciscidae; genus Chrosomus; species Chrosomus eos. The sequence goes on along the minus strand of CM070836.1, from coordinate 34,539,264 downwards.
CACAACAAAAAACAGGATAATTTATAAAAATCTTGTTCTATAAAATCTATAAAAATCATATGAAAGCTGTTTCAAAACAAAGATTTAAAAAACTTTACTACTGCTTTTTGTATACGGGAATTTATATGAGCACTCTACTAGCTTCACACTTTATCAGTAGGCTACTATCTGATACCATAAATGAGGAAGGTGAAGTACAAATACTACATAATGTAATACTAAATAATGTGTTAGACAATGGACAAGCTGTACAGGTTTTGTTCAACAACTGCATTTTATTGTAACAATCAAAGACATGAAGAATAATGAATTCTGTACATATCTTCCATGAGAAATGTTCAGCTTGTCATAACACTCACAGACATTAATCAAGAACTGTATCACTTGGTGAATAGGCAGGCAAGACGATTTATAAAAACAAAGCAGAACTGCAACGTAAGAAAATCATTGTGACCAAACGTTTAATTCAGACTAACCCTGATCAACCTTACACATGCCGGACGATCCGTTTGAGAGACTGAGTCACTGCAACCTTCAAAATGTCCTCACGGTAAAGGTGGGTTGTGTTTGCGGGACGGGAGAGAGGAGGTGTGTAGCTGCCCCACGGAGTGGCTGTGATATCACGGGAAACGGGCACGAATAAAACCCCCGGTGAGAAGAGGTTACTGGGGCAATGCTCCAACACGGCACGGCTGTCGTATCTAATCAGCATCCATGCCGAGCGATCGGGACCATTGCTATGGTGACCGCCTTCATCCTAAACTCAAATGAAAGGGTGAATAACAGCAGCTCTCTCTCGATCTACTGTTCGCCCAGGGAGTTTCCTATTATTTTCCATTTGTATTGTTGTAGGGCCTATTCTTTCTGGTGAGACCCCCCTTTGTGTAAAATGTGGGACAAAGTAGGAACGGACAGTTTGACATTTACAGCGAAAAATGAGTGAATTCAAATCACACCAACACCCCACAGGACTGCGCACCACGGCCAAGAACACCACTGTTAGTCTTTACTCTTTTCTTTTTTTTTGCTCTAAAATGTCTCAAGAACTGCAGTTAAATAACAACTAAATAAAGAAGTGCAAAGACTGAGGAAGACAAACGTCAGGGATTTCAGGGAGCAGTGTAACACTGATCTGAAACCAAAATCATAACATACATACAAAAAATTAAATCAAAAAAGAAGTTCATTACAAAACAACATTTCTAAAAATGTTGAACAAATCAGGCTTTTGTGGAAAAGTTGACACTTTTGCAAAAATGTAAAATACAAATGTGGTTTGCATCCTAAACAATAAATAACTCGTCGACAAAATGGCAACAGCACGTTTAATACTAAACGATACAGGCGGGAGTTTGTGCCGTTCCCAGAATACAAACGAATAAAAACATTTAAGTATGGAGGCAAATGATGGATACAGCACCAGTTCCTGTTCTTTGAACGCAGCTTACTTGGTTAGCTGGAAAAGTTTCAGAAACACTTGGCAAAAAAACACAATTTTTTTTTCTTCGATGCATGCATTGCATGTTTACGTAATTTATCAAGGCGGAAATAAATCATTTATTTCGCATTTTAATCTAATTGCATGTTAAACAAAACAAAAAAAAATACTAATTTAGTCACTGATCAAATAAGATTTATTTTTTATTTTTTAAAAAGCTATTATTTCCAGTTCATTCATCACACGTGAAATGGAAGGTTGCATTGCATTTTGGGATACAGTAGCCTACACAGTGCAATATGCTCTGTTGCATACTGCACATTTTGCAAAAGGGATTGGGTCGTTCAGTGCACACAGAAAACTCTCATACTATGAACAGTATACATACTGAAAAATTAGTATGCTAGTATGCTAGTACGAACTTTGCAACATATGCCAACTATTCCAGAACATAAGGCCAAGTCATCCTGAAACGTATTCATCAAAGTAGCGCACACTCAAAGAACAGGATGCTAGAAGGATGAGGTTTGGGGGCGGATGAACGGAAGTGGAGGTGTGCTTGTTGGGACGCATGTCCAGATGGCTGGATCAGTCCCGGAGAAAAAGCCCAAGTTTCTTTAACCCCCCATCCCACCCCTTCTTTTTTTTTCTGTGGAGTAAATTATTTTATCCCAGGTTGGTAATGTTGGCCCTGCCACCTGGGGGCGCCACTATGCGCTGAGTGGGACGACGAGGGATGTTGTCGTCAATTTGAGCCCCTGTGAAAACAGAAAAAAACATAAAATGTGTGTGAAAATAGAGTATGTAACAAAAAAAGTGTTGAACAGTTATCAATTTAAATATTATTGGTATTGCGCTTTTCACAAAACATTGTTTCAAAGCAGCTTTACAGAAAATCATAATGTTAATGTATATAATGTCTTACTCTTGCATTCAGCAGATAATATTACCTGGGCTGTAATATAGTTTACATTTTGTGACGGTACTGGCAATCAAGCATTAAAAATATACAGTATAGTTGTGACAATATAGCACATTTTCAAATCTAACACATTTACACCATTTCCGCAACTGGCCCAGGAGTATGGCATCGGGAGCAACGAATTTTTAAAATACCTACAACTCAAATCTTCTGTTCTGACAAAAATCAACATCAGAGACACAAATTTAGAACTTCCACCGGCAATATCAGACTTGGTCAACATTTCCTCCCCAAAGAAACTTCTCTCTAAAATATACAAAATCATTTCAAACCAACTTCAGACCATACACTTACCAACAATAAAATGGGAAAACGATCTTTCAATAGCTCCTGATGCCAACTTCTGGACCCAAATTTGTAAAAACATCTATCTCATGTCCAAAAATGCGAATCTTCAGTTAATACAATACAAAATACTTCACAGAACACATTACACGGGCAATAGATTAGCTAAAATGGGTTTCACATCAGAAGTTTGCACACATTGTACTCACAATTCTACAGATACATACATCCATGCAACCTGGCACTGCACTCCAATCAAACACTTTTGGGAAGAGGTCACACAGTCACTATCCACTATAGTCGGCTGCCACATCCCACTGTCGCCTTCTCTTTGCTTGCTGGGGGACCTGACAATAATCACTGATAAAACTATAAACTCTAAAATACTCCTCATAGCTCTAACCATCGCCAAGAAAACTATCCTCATGAACTGGAAAACTAGAAATAAATTACACATTAACATTTGGAAAAATCTTATTACAGACTTCATTGCAATGGAATACGCATCTCCCCTTCATAATTACGCATCTGAAACTGACCTCTGCCGTCCAACACTTTCTGACCTCTTACAGCTATGAATCCTTTCTCTGTTTTCAACTCCGACTCCTCCCACCTTCTTAACCAACCCACGAATATTAATGCATTTTAGCTGTTTGAACTTGTTTATGTCATCATTGTTGTTACTATCTTTAATGTTATTGTTAAGATTACTATTTTCACTTTTATTTTTTCATTGTTGTAATTGCTGTTGTTGCTGTCTTTTGCTTTCACCATTGCGGTCACCACTGCCATCATCATTATCATTTATTATTAATATTATTATTATCATTATTATTATAATCATCAATATTGCCATTGTCAATGCTGTATTTGAATTAAGTGTCATTTTCATCACTACTGCAATAATCCCCCCCTTATCTCTTCATGGGTTTTTAATGCACCACAACATAGAATAGAAAAAAAAAAAAAAAGAAAAAAAAGTATGTATATGGAAAACCTCACAAACACCAGGGCAGGCAAGACAGGCGAGAAGTGGTTTCATCGGGACAGCATCTCTGTCCCAATTTGAGACACTCTCGCACTGTACTCCCTCTTTTAATGCACCTTAGACATTGCACATACACAAAAAAAAAAAAAAAAAATTAGGAAAAGATAGGGACCGATGAGATGTGGGGGAAGGTTATCTTATATTATCTTATCATCTTATTATAGCATCTTTTATTTTATACAGCATTGACAATGGCAATTGTTACATAGGAGGAAGGATGGAAATAAAAATCGACCAACACAATATTGGCAATATGGTGGTAGTGGGGAGTGGGGTGGTGATGGTAATGACAATGGTAATAAATAATAAATGGTTACTTTGTTTACGCACACACACACACATACACATACCCACACTCACACCCGCTCACATGCACACTTTGATCAAACACTTAAATCACTTTTATGTCACTTCTGGAATTATGGATTTACAAGATTGCTCACTAATGCACTATATTGGTTTTGTTTGTATGTCTGACTGTTAAATAAAAAAAAAAAATAAAAAAAAAAAAAAATATACAGTATAGTATATATATCACCCTACGTGAGTTTACTGTATGCATGCAGATAAAGTTGGACGTACAGTACTTTTATATCCAACTTTATATAATGAGCCGGGCGATAATATAGTTACATTTTGTAGTGAAAAAAAAAAAATCAAGCAGTTGAGATTTGCTAAGAGTACGAAAACGCTTTATCTGACTGCTCCAAAACTATATATAATAATATATCCATCTTTATATAGGGAGAGCTGGGCGATAATATAGTTACATTTTGCAGTGAAATTTAAAAAATCAAGCAGTTGAGATTTGCTAGAGTACAAAATGCTTTATCTGACTGCACTGTGTGTTGGATAATATATATCCAATTTCATATAGAGAGAGCTGGGTGATAATACAGTTTGCATTTTGCAAGGATATAAACAATCAGAGATTTGCTATATAGTATTTATTGCTTTATTTGACCATACTAATTACTTAGTTTGTATCTTATAAATAAAAATAAGATGCATTTTAATCCAATTTAATGTACAAATGTCAAATCATTTGGCAGTGTGATCAAATAATGAGCCAAAAAGAAATGCTAAAAATCCTGGTTGCTCATGCTTTATTCTCCACACTGGAAATGAATGGAAGATCATGTGGAGTGCAATGCATTGTGGGATACAGTGTGATCTGGTTGTACTGTATATTGCACGTGACAGGAAATGCTATATATACTGCACATTACAAAAATAGTAGTATGCCATTATAAAAAGTCCCTTTGTTTGTAAATGAAGTGTAGGACATTCAGTTGTATTCTCACCAGACAGGCTGAATCCAGACTGGTGCAGGTTGCGAACTGGTTGAGGAGCAGTTTTGACTGGAGAAGTTTTACCAGAAGTGACAGGGGTCATGACCTTAGGTGTCACGGTGACCTCACACACGGGGCCGTCGTATAGACCTCGCGGGACTCCGCGCAGCTCAGCAAGCTGTGAAGAGAGACGCCTTGATTACTCCAAATCATGAATCTCGAGTTCAACTGGGAGTTTTATGTGTGTATATGCATCTCTCTTTATGTGTACGTACCCTGCTGCGGGCCTTTATCCTCTTGTAGACGTAGTCTGGGAAGGGTTTGCGGGTGATGTAGCGTCCAGAGCCCTCAGTGGTGTGCAGGTTCCCGTCCTCTAGGACGATCTTGCCCTGGCTGATCACCACCAGAGGAGCTCCACGCACCTCAATCCCCTCAAAGATGTTGTATTCCACCGCCTGAGAACGACAGAACAGGAGTAAAGCATCTCAGGTCTTTAACCACTGCGGTCTACAAATGTCTGTCTAGTCTGTGTGCTTTCAACAGAATCTGTAGCACATCCCTTAAGGAATGACATATTAAAACATTATGGATATACAATTAATTCATTAATATGTTTTCGAAAGAAGTATCTTATGCTCACATGGGCCGCATTTATTCTGTCTGGCATCATAACGTTTTTATATCATTAGTTCATGAAGAAATCACACTCAACATGACAGAGTTTATCAAAATTATGTTCAAATTATATATAATCTATACCAACAATGGATTATGTACTGTACATTTTCTCATTTCAGATATTTTCAATTGATTTTTTGAGCAAAACTATTTAAATGTTGTATAAAAAGAATTATAATATCCTGAATCTGTAATATTGATTCATATTATATTGACCAATACAAAAAATATTTTCAGTCATTTGTTAAAAAAATTGGGGTTGGTAAGATTTTTTAAATGTTTTTGAAATAAGTATATTCTGCTCACCAAAGCTGCATTTATTTGATCAAAAATACAGTAAAAACAGTAATATTGTGAAATATTATTACAATTTAAAATGGTTTGTAAAATAACTGTTTTCTATGTGAATATAACTAATATATCCCTGTGATTCAAAGCTGTATTTTCAGCATCATTACTCCAGTCTTCAGTGTCACAGGATCCTTCAGAAATCAGTATAATATGATGACTTGCGCTCAAGAAACATTTTTTATTGTTATCAATGTTAAAAACAGTTAATATGTTTGCGGAAACCGTGAACCATTTTGTTCAGGATTTTTTGATCGATCGTAACATTTGATCCTTTGTAACATTTATAAAGGTCGCTTTTGATAAATGTAATGCATCCTTGCTGAGTAAAAGAATTAATTTTTTTCCAAAAATAATCTCACGACCGTAAACTATCCAGAGGTCACCAGCGCTCAGTGACAGCAAGTGTGACCTCGTGATAGTTCACTCTCTCCGATTTAACCGCATCAGCATCTCATTCCAGTCAAATTAAATCAGTGTAGACCGCAGGATCGGCCTCGCTGACAAACATGAGCGGACAGAGCGAGCGAGTCAGCAGAATATTAAAACAGCTCAGAGCAGAGGATCATGGGAGTCAGAGCTGGTCCAGAACTAATGGTGTCACCCACATTACGGTTCATTTAGGATTCGTCTACACTACTCCAGATACATTTGAAAACAGAGTTTTCATCTCAAAACGCTCCGCATCCACACTATCATTTTCAATCGTTTTCCAAAAGTTGCTCATCCACACTGAAACGTCTGAAAATGCTTACATTCCCGTACTGCGTAAATCCAGAGCCATATAGAGAGCCATCTCTATATGGCTCTGCGTAAATCCTAAGACGCTTCGACCTGCGTTATTTCCGCTAGGCGTTTATTTACTTACTTGCGGGCGGCAATGTTGATTAAAGGCACTGAGTTTTTTAAATGGGCTGACAGCATTTGGATGGAGAGCATTCAAAACAACTGCTGTACAATGTCGTTCACCATCTTGGCTGAATTGACCCTTCGCGTGGAGCTTGATTGACAGGTGTTCTGACCAATCATACTTCGCCATCCGCCATTTTGTCCGACAAAGCAGTCAGGAGAGATGTAGATTAACATGGGAGGATTTGAACTTGAAAAACTGAATATACTGGCGCCTTTCCGCGGTTAAAACAACATTCCTTCTTATGTTCATTCATGTTTATTTGATGCTATAAATGAACTAGAAGGAAGAGATGATCGGATCACGAGCAGCTTTAACTGATGCTCTACAGCGATCTGTCACGGCACATTAAAGAGCCACAAAACGGTATTTATTGTTTCAATTTCTTTAAAAAAATGACCATATTTGAAAGGTGAGACTTTGTTTAATATGCTTAATATCAAAAGTAACCGAAAAGTAACCTGGTCTGTCCTGTCTGTCCGCGTGTTGTCAGTCTCCTCTCTGCTCCGCGATGTATTTTTCACTGTGTGAGAACATGGTGAGAGCGGCGTAGCTTGTCGGAACATAGCGACAGTAACTAAGGAGGGCGGGTCTTTGCGAAGGGTCAATTGGTCATTTGACTGCATCACATGACTAAAAATGCGTCATCGTATTCAAAAGCCTCCGTTTTCACAGTCCACACTACGACGTGGTTTCAAATTTATACGCTTTGGAGAGCGTTTTCCAAAAGCTACGTTTTCGTTGACTTAAAGCAGCACTTTGCAGGTTTTCCGTTTTTGTCAAACAGTGACCCCTAGAGTCGCTGTGGGATACTTGTACTGTCGTAAATATCACGCACGCAGAGATGTCTCTGCACTCACGGCCGGATCCCCCTGTACACCGGTACCTGTTCAGTAGGATGAAAGCTGTAATGAGTGGAAATAAGGTGTGGCCCCTTTAAGAGCTGCGCGCGCCCTGTTGAACTGTCGGCAGTCTGTATTGTATGTGCGCCTCGAACACCACATGTATACGGCGGCGGGTTATTTCTCTCATTTTAGCAGATCTTTCTTGCCGTAAAGCAATTCGTTACATCGTGAGACCTGATATCATGCGACACTTCCTGATGCTGCCGCCGGCTCAAAGTTGCAAGTGTGTTTTTTACGCTCACAGCCAACAGGGGGGGGGCAAGACGACAACCATTCAACACGAAATCAGTAACTGATTTCAGAAATCACGAAATCAGACTCCAAAGCTGTTCGGTTAAGGTAAAAAAGTTACTTAGTTCACCTTTAAAACGCCGTCTCAGTGTGAACGGAAGGCCGAAACGGACAGAAAAATATACGTTTACAACAAAAACGTATTAGTGTGGACAAGGCCTTAAAGAGCCCTCAGATAGACAACAGCCTGTGATGTAACTAATGTAACATTCAGACCCGAAGCTTCCTTCTCAGTCCACCAACTTTATTACAGCATTATTGCACCCAAACTCTTCTCACCAGGTGGTGACTCTTAGCAGAGAGGATTTTGGTGGTGTCGGGGTCCCAGAGCACCAGATCGGCATCAGAGCCCACGGCGATACGGCCCTTCCGTGGGTACAGGTTAAAGATCTTGGCAGCGTTGGTGCTCGTCACAGACACAAACTGGTTTTCATCCATCTTACCTGTCACCTGTGAAGCACAACATCCATCTTTAGGACAAGGTCAGAAACATGTTATGGGAATGATACGGTAATGAAAGTTACATTGATTTTTTTTTTGCCAAAGTATAGTGTGTTGTGCACGCCATGAAACAGAATATCACTTCTATAAATACAATAAAAAGTACCTTTTATTATTATAAATAATGCTAACAGGTATAATATTTATTTATACAAATAATAATATTATAATAATCAAAATAATGCAACATGGCTCATCCAATTAGATTTTAGAGAATAAACTAATAATTGATAAATAACTTTTCAATATACCATATAATAATAATTTATTATTTATAACAATATTGATTATAATAATTTAAAATAATGTCACATGGCTTATCCAATCAGATTTTAGAGAATAAACTATTGATTGATAGATAACATGACTACAAAAAAAAATGAATTGATTATGATCATTTAAAAATCTTATCTAATCTGATTTTACAGATGCAACTATTCTAAATACCCTGCTACCTTATAATAATAACAATAATTATTATTATAAATATAATAATCAAAACAATGCAACATGGCTCATCTAATCAGTTGAAACTATTGATTATTAAATACATATTTTGGCTGCTATAAGCCAAAAAAGATAAGCCCATAAAAAGTAACAAATGATTTTGAACAGCAAATTCTGGTTTAATCTGGATCTGTAACACACCATGTGAACATATAAAGCAGATAAAGGGTCTCTCACCACACACTTGTCCCAGATGATGGACATTCTCTCCTCAGTGCCGTTAGTTCCCTCCGGGATGAGGGTGAAGTTATCCTTGCCAACGGCTCTTTGAGAAGTGTTGAAGGTGCAGTGGGCACTGCCAGTCACCTGCAGATCACCACTGCACAGAAAACACACGCACAACAGACGGTTAAAACACTGACTATGTTTTTTTGACTATACCAAGGTATTCTTTGAAGAACCTTTGTGAATACCATGCAAATACTATGGTATTTAAATATGTTCTGTTGTGTGTTGCTAAACTCCATGTGAACTTCTGTTAATAAAAAAAACATGCATCAACTTCTTTTATAATAATGCATGCACTTTTATGACTGCATATTAATTGAGAATATAATTTCCTGTCACAACACAAGCATTTAAAATGAACTAGTAAAGGCAAAAAGTTGTTTAAATTATGAAAATGTGATCAGTTACAGGATAAGAAATACACGTTTCCTTTTAGATCAAGTTTTAGTTTTTTTTTTAAATGTCTATAAATTTTTTTTTTTTAATAAATTTTAATAACAATTTTAGTGTTAGTTATTTTAGTACATCAAGTTAAAATAAAAATAAGATATGTTGGTAACTAGCTGAAATAAGACAAGTCTAAGTTTTGTATATTGTATATTGTATGTATATATTTTTTTGAGTTAACTTTTATTTTAATTAAAGACAATGTTTGTTTGTTTTTTTGCTTTAGTTTTAGTTAACTACTCTGAAACATCTCCCACAGTATTTTTTTAAGGAAAGTAATGTCTTTCATAATCATTTGTATTTTAGTTTGTGTAGAGAAAAGCTCACAGTAGGCCGGTCTTTGTATAATGGTGCCCTCTAGTGATCAGCCCATTGATTTTCTTCCTTTAGCCAGCAGGATGACGAATGGGTGACCATAATGAACAACCCCTGCTCTGCACACACACACACTCACTGCAGTCCAAATACCCCCTGTAATCTATGTCTCATAATGCACTAGGACACACACCAGGCCAGCAGGGAGTTGAGGTAGTCCGGGGTGGTGGGGTCGGGGCTCAGGGGTGGAGATGTGATGTAGGCTGCAGCTTTGGCCCAGTTCTTGCTCCAATAGTGAGTGCCGTCTGTCCCCAGGCTGGCTGAGATGGGCTCTCCGTACACTACGGTACCTGAGCAGGGAAAGTCAAGGGTCATGGGTCACTAAAATGGTTTGAAGAGCAGTGTGCTCCTCAGTAAGCACACTAGATTTATGTTCTTCAAACTTAAATGCCTAATGTTTCAAAGTCTAAAGAGTTGTTTTGCCTGATAACGTCTGCTGGAAAAACAGTTAAAACCAGTAAATGCAGGATGCCTGGACGTAGCTGGTTTAAGCTGGTTTTAGATGGTTGGTCAGCTAGTCACCCAGCCTTACCTGCTAAAGAAGTGTTAAAACCCCTTTAATACCAGCAATGACCAGACTAGAAAACCATCTTAGGCTGGTTTTAGCTGTTGTTGTTTTATTTTTCAGTATTTTCATTATCCCTTACTGGAAACCAAGTCAAAAAAGACTAATAAAAACTCCCTTCAAACAGACATTAGCATAATGCTAAGCTAATAGTTAGTTTTAGTTCATTGCACTTATACTGATTCAAAATACTTTTAAAATTACATTTTCGGCACAAAACAAATCTGTGAAAAGATGCATCATAAGGAAATGTACTTGCTCTGCTGAAAAAAAAGAAAAAAAAATACAAAAGCTAAAGCTAAACCCAGTCTATGGTTTAACTGGTCAATTATTTCAGACTGGGAGACCAGTTTGTCCATCGTATCCCTAGTGAAAATAACCTATAACAAAACGTATTAAAAATACATTTATTTCACTAAGTAGGCTTATACTACAAATCCATTAACATATTTACTGACATATCGCTTGATGTAATTATAATTCATCTTTATGTGGAGTACTGCTTTATTGCACAATGCACAGTTCTTAATTTTAAGCCTAAAATGTTTTTTTTTTTAATATCACTATTAGTAAGGATAGTATGATTTCTGTATAATATCAGTCTTTAAATACAAGAAATGTGGTGTACCTAAAGAATACTCGCAATAATTACACTTTAGCACAATCAAATATACTTAAGTTGGAACTCAGCACTATTTCTGAATAACTTAAGTGCATTAAATACAAGATTAGTTGTTCCAATTTAGTAGACTTTAAGTATATCAATTTAGTATACTGAAAGTATAATTGCAGGGTATTTACATTAAGTACATAAATATCTAAATGTATTTGTAGTATACTTAGCATAAAATGAATGTATTTCAAATACATTTTAGTATCTGTTTTTCACTAAGTAAACCATCTAGATACAGTGTAAACTAGCTAAGGCTAAGCTTAGTAAGCTGGTTTTAGCTGATATTATTCTGAAATTTTTCATCAGAGGCTCACTAGTATTACTATTTGGAACGGCATTTGTGCTGGAAGTTGCTCAAAAATGTTGTCTAGGTAGGCAGCTCAATAGTGTTTGGCACATTGTCAGTGTCAAATGGCCTCTAGTTAGGAGTCTATTGATAATGTGAGAATAAAACCCATGTGACCGCTTTTTCCAAGCTCATCCAAGGGTCGAGTGGGATGTCGATCAATTCATAGGACTTTAACATCAAACATCTGATGTACCTTTTTTCCTAGCCTGGGCGATGACATCAGCAGCACTCTTGCTCATCACTTTGGTGATGTAGAGCGGACAGTTGGTCTGGTTGGCGATGGTCACAGCTCGGTTGATGGCCTCGGCCTCCACCTATAAAACATCGGCCGACACTCACTGACCTTCAGCTGAAATTACAGACGCAGCCGAGGTAAAGTGCTGCTCAGCACCTCCTGAACGCTGACTGCACTTTATGTGCGCCAACGGACTCGGCTAAAGGTTTCTGGAAGGCTGATACCAATGATCAATGACTTTGGCAGCAAAAACAGTGGGAAAGTGGAAAGTCTGAACTCCCCTGATCCCTAAAGGGAAACAAACCATAAATGTGTTTTAGTGCAGCATGTTTGAAAGTTATTTTGGAAGCGTTTCTCGGGTCTCGATGTACGTGTAAGGCCAATGATGTGCTAAAAACCTCCTTCCATGTGGTGCACAGCTGTAATTTCGCAGTGTGAATGTTCTGATGGTGTATTTGGTGTGGTGTGATGTGCTTTAGATTACGGCACTATAGTCAAGGTGCATTTGAAGCGTTTTACCTCCTCTGGGCGGCTCAGAACGTGTCCCTCTGGACCGGTGATACCCAATCCCAGAATCCTCTTCTGCTCCTAAAAGCAAAACGAGAGTATGAGAGATTTATATGGATTTCACTTCAAAAAACAAAACGAAAAATAAAACCCAATTTATCATTACAGCAATGCAGACATTTTACTTTTTACAAATACTACATTTAATAACTTTTCATCTGCATGAACTGTGGAAGGGAGGAAGATAAATGTCATTAAAAATGTCACAATCTTAATGACCCCATATTTTTTCCTTCTTTTGAGGTGATATACTGTAGACTAAATTCAATTTAGAAAATCAGCATTGCCATCACAGGAATAAATTACATTGTTAATTTATTCGTATAGAAAACAGTCCTTTAAAATAGCAATAATATTTCACAATATCACTGTTTTTACTATATTTCTGATCAAATAAATGCAGCTTTGGTGAGCAGAAGTTCAAAAACATAAAAAAACAGGAAACGGTTAGTATATTTATATATGTTGAGCTCACCTCAGCAATGATGTCACCGTTCTCTGCGTGCACCTGGGCGATGGCTCCCATGTCCCTGATCCCGCTGAACACTTCATACATCTATAACACACAGGAGAAACAATGTTAGGTGTGTTTTCTCAGTGTTCATGCATTGCAGTGTGTGTTATCGTCTGCTCTGGATCTACGGCTTCAGGAAACGTGATGAACATGCTCTCTCAAATCACATCAGTGCCTGGAGAACTCAATGCACCCAAAACACACATTTAGACTTTATGAAGTAAATAAACAGTGTTTAATCCAAATTTATAAGCATAATTAAAGGCATATGCATGAGAGATCATGCTTTAAAGTCATACCTGGGAGTCATTTAGCTGAAAAATATCCTTGTAAGCCAAGTAGACCAGGAAAGAGTTGACACCTGGGAGAAAAAGACCAGGATGTTAGACATCATCAGACATGGACACACATGCAGAGAGGAGCTGCTAGAACAAGCAAGGTTGAAGTAACTGTGTCACAGACAGTTTAAAAGCAGAAATGTGCAGATTGTACCGCTGTCTTGTAATGATTCTTCCTTGTGTGTAATTTGAGCCATAAAGTGAATCATGACTTTCATGTGGGAATACTGTACTAGGTGGATAAACATGTCACGGATGTAACTTGGCAAAACATTGCAAATGGATTAAATATATATATATATATTTTAGAGATATAACCGTTTAAATTAAACTATTATACAAGTACATTCTGGGTGAATTTTGAATTGAGTTTTAACTGTAGTAATAACTCGTGCTTCCATTTTCATTGCACATATTTAAAGGTCCCATATTGTACAACTTTCTGAAGTTTTATTTTAGGTTTTGATGTACTTAAGAATATATATTTGCGGTATAAGTACCAAAAACCATGTCAATATATTTTTACAGCTCTTTCTCAGGAGCTCTGCCAAGAACAGCTCGATTTTGTCCTGTCTACTTAATATTCAAGAGCCTCTCTTCTGATTGGCCTGTTGTTTTCTGAGTGACGCACCATTGGTGACTGAGTAGTTGTGACATCACAAACATAAGGAAGTCACAACGGCTCGTGAAAAGGCACAGCTACTTTACTCAGGCTGTGTGCATTTGTCTGTGGATCGACTGTTTTGAAACTTATATGGTAGTTTCATAGAAAAGCCAGGAAATTTCAGTTTTGACAATATGGGACCTTTAAGTTAGTGGTTTCTTGCTGAATTACAAACGCCTCTTTAGCGAGTTGCGCCTCTCCTAACTCAAACATCCCAATCACAGCTCTTACAGGTGCTTGTGAAGGCGTATCTCAAAAGGTAAATGGTCCAACACATTAGGAATACTTTTAGCTGTGTTGCTATGTGTCATGAGAGAAAGCAACTGAGTAGCTAACATTCTGTCTTGAGCAAACGGGATTGTCTCATTTATAATAAACCCATCCAATGTATCTGCACCAGGCGCGTGTGTGAGGAACGTACCGTGATCTTTGACCAGCGCCTCGACCTCCTCCTGCATGCCCTTGTGCCACTCCGTGATGTCCACATGGAGAGAGTAATCACAGCAGGACTTGTGGTCGGCCCACTCCCTCCACTGGTTAAACGCAGCGATCAGACTAACGCCCGGCTCCGGAACCACATGATCAACTGAAAATACACATCGAAATATTGATCCTATACACTTAAAGCGAGGGAACTTGTGTATATACTATAGAATTAAATGGAAGGATATTAAACATCAACATTTAACTCGTCCCACACATTTTGGGGTTTAAAAGACACTTAGGGCTCTATCTTGCACCCGGCGCAATTGACTTTTTACACCGACGCATGTATCATTCCTATTTTGCACCCGCGCAAAGCGGGCTTTTCCCTCCACAGACGCACGTTGGTAAACTAGGAAATGAACTTGCGCTCCCTGGGCGGGTCGGCGCAAAAAGGAGGCGTGTTTCGGCGCAAACATTCCCTAGTGCTATTTTGCAGTTCCAGAAAACAATTGCGCCACTGACCAAAAAAAACCTGGTCTAAAGTCAGTGGCGCGTTGCGCGTTGTTCAGAATGCTATTTTAAGCGCGCATGCTTGGCCATAATGTAACGGGTGCACAACGCGCATACACTTTGATTCTCTCATCATACATTATAACAAGGAAATATATTACCATACGAGGGAAATCAGTGTGGTGTCCATGAAGATGTGAAAAAATAGGCATAAATCTAGCTTACACATTTACCAGTGTATATTGGTAATTTTTCAGGCAAATTGACGGATCAGACCTGTTTGCCCAATAGTGGCAAGACACATATGTATATAAGGACATCTGACAAATTAGTTTGTCCGTCAAGAACTAGGAAAAAAAATCTGAATACTGCGAAATCACCTTTACCATAATGTAAGTACATTAAAAACCTTACTCTTTAACTTACCAGTTAAGTTGAGCTTTCTCATATTTTTTTTCTATTGATTTGGGTGGGTTTGTTCCATCCCCAATGTCACTTCTCTTTCTTTTACGGCCCTGACGAAAACATCGATATCCTCGGCTGTGAACCGATTCTGAAGCGCGCCTGGTGCGCGCGCCATAATAATAACAATCCGCCATGCAACATGCGCACCTTTTCTTAAAGGGTATGTTGGATGACGCTCTGGTTGGTTTATTTCACGTTACGCCCAAACCACACCTATGAATAATGAAGCTACTTCAGACCAACCTCTTTTAGATTTGCGCCAGGCGCAAGAGGCATTTATCCTGCCGGGAAAATAGCAACAGCGCCGGGATCCGCCCACAAAGTTACTTGCGCTTTGCGCTTTGACACTTGCGTTTCAGATCGTGCGCTGGGTGCAAGATAGGGCCCTTAATATTTAGTGATATTATCAATTTGACTGCACTGACACTATTGGATGAGAACAAAACTTGAGCTGGACAATGAGAACAGTCTTCAATAGAGCTGCTTTATAGCTGAATCGAATTTGTTTCATAATTGATGCAACATTGACCGTTATTGAAATGAACTGAATCAACACTGAACTGACACTATTGGCTGTAAAGCTACTTAAAGGTGGAGTCTGAAAGAATGACAGCTAGTGGTGGAAATAGGTACTGCAGTCCAAATTGTTTTTTCCCCGCCCCCTTCGCCTCAGACTCGACGATCACGCGGGTTGCCAGTTTGAGGACACGCATCAGAACGAGCGCAATTGACAATGAATGATTTATCTGCGTTTTAATATGCTCTCGTTCATAGAGATTTTTAGATGGATATTGAGGCTCGAGGTGTGGAATCTGCAATCTCTAACCCAGTTTGTTTGCTCGTTTCCAAGGCTGCAATACGCTGCGTTTATGCCAACTGGCAACCAGGGGTGTCGAAATACTATTGGGTGAACTGGCAGTGGGCGAGTACCCCACAGACCAAAACAAAAAACAACTGACAACACGGAATGAGTAAAATAATAAGTAAAATAACTGGCTGTAGAAGTGTTTTTCAGAAAAACGAGTATGTGAAATCAGTATATTTCCTAAATATCTGCAAACATATTATGGTATTTTTGTGCTTTAGTAGATACAGCACTTTTAAAGCTGATTATTTTTTTTCATATTACTTTTCATAATTTAATTAACTTTGCACTGTTATTGAATCAGTTTATAAAGCAATATGATCAGTTTATAAAGCTGCTATGTCTAATTTATTAATACATCAAATTCAGATAAAATGAACATTCTTTATATGTAGAAATTTGACAATCATCCAAAACATATTAGATATGAATCATTTTGTATTACATTTTGAAAATAAAACGTTATAATTAGGGGAAAAGAAATTAATTCTGTTAAATACAAAAAAATCATGATGATTATGATTCATAATTTTAATAACTAAATTGCATATAAATTATTTTATAATTATTTTTGTTATTATATTTAAACACAATTATATATATATATAATATTGTGTATATATAGTATATAAAAATAATATAAAATAATAATATACTGTACATATATTTGTGTGTGTGTATATATATATAAATGCAAACAATTTTTTTATATATATAATAATACAATTTCATATATATTTTTTATAAATTGCATATAAATTATTCTATGGTCTTGATATTAATTTTTTTTCCACGTACTGATCATCGTGGTGCCGCCAGCGAGAGCAGCTCGTGTGCCCTGGTAGAAGTCATCGGCGGCGGTCATGCCCCGGTCAGGCATCTGGAAGCGGGTATGGACGTCAATGCCACCTGGCATCAGCATCCTGCCGTGGGCGTCGATGATCTTCACACCACCAGGAACTATGAGGTTTTCACCGATTTGCCTGGAGAGAGAAAATAAGCGTCACAAAGGTCAACAGAGGTCATCTCTACTGTCAGTCAATACTTCAGACCAGAAAAACAATGACATTAAATCATAAGTAAAACACTTGCTTGATGACTCCATCCTCCATATAGATGTCGGCATGGAAAGACTGATCATCGTTCACTATCTTCGCACCTTTGATTAGAAGACGGTCACTCTGTGAGAAAGGGAGACAGAGAGTCATACAAAAACTGCATTTATTCCCAGCAGCTGTATGCTAACTATTTATACAATAATTTGACTGTAACTCAATAGGTCTCACATGCTCTCAGTTTAAGCACAGAAACACTTTGTTTTTGCATAGTATGAACAATAAAACAAAAATGCATGTGCATATTTCACAGAAACATCTCCTTCACGGCCACATACCCACTGCTGCTCAATATATATCAAAACAATTGTAAGTTCAGGAGTGACTTTCATACACACATGGATAATTTAGGGGATTCACCTTTGCATTTAAAGTTCCCCTATTGTGTTATTTTAAAGGCTTCTAATATAGTTTTGAAGGTCTCCTATAGATCTACCTGCATCCAGGTAGCTCAAAAAACACTTTAATTCTCTCATAATATACCTTTCAGTCAGGACCACTTTGAGAATGAAATTTATTGACAATCTTTGGATTTGGCGAGAGGCTTAGGCTCTAAGGTGCTCGAGCTGCCATACTAGACAGCTTGAGACACAAATCCCTCAAGCCTTTTAATAACCAAATGTTGCTAAGCATATGTTTACAGAAGGAGATACAATGATTAAGTACACTGGGTCTCATTCATGAAACATTCGTAAATATACCAGTAAATATGTAAGTGATTTGCGCGTAAAGAGACCTTCCGAAAACTCTTCTCCTGATTCACAAATACTTCGTAAACGTCAGATAGTGAAATGTGTGTGTGTGTTAATGAATTCCAATCAGTCGTAAATGGGATGCGCGTGCACGTTCATTCTCAATTACCATAAATCCCGCCCATTAAATCTGACTGACAACTATATATGGGCATCATACTACTGTATGACATGAATGCGAATGAAAAAGAAAAATTTCTCAGATGCAGAAATGAAAGTTTTATTATCAGAAGTTCATTCAAAACGCCACATTTTATTTTCAAGCGTACATAGTGGCGTATCGGGTCCTAAAAAAAAGGAAGCTTGGCAGCATATTACAGATGCAGTTAATGGAGTTTCATCTGTTAATCAAACAGTCCCAGAAGTGAGAAGAAAATGGTTCGACATTAAGCTAGAGAGCAAAAAACGAATTAGTTCACTTCGGAAAAATCGTATTCAAACT
This sequence comes from Chrosomus eos, assembly GCA_036326025.1. Lineage (NCBI taxonomy): Eukaryota > Metazoa > Chordata > Actinopteri > Cypriniformes > Leuciscidae > Chrosomus > Chrosomus eos. Next base: position 34,520,549 of record CM070836.1, on the reverse strand, counting down.
GGAGGAGGACCACCATCGCATATGCTATTACTGGCTCTCATAATAAGAAAAACCGTATGTAATTACTATATATAATATTTTTTCAAAATGCTGTGTATATGTACCTGATTACAATGCAGCCTTATTAATGAGCAAAACGTTCGGGTGTTAAGCGCACTATTTACGCTGTGGCTGGGAGCAGGTGTAGATTTCTTGCGTACCAACTAACATTTGGAAAATACGAGCATTTTAATGAATCCAAAAATTTACGCCAGAACCACTTTACACACGATTTACACAAAAATTGGTTCTGCCCGTGTTTCATGAATGAGACCCATAGAGTTTCTATACAGAATCCACTGCTCTATTATGAAGATGCTAGGAGGTGAAGGGGTGGAGAGAAATGTCTGTGAGACAGACTGGAGCATTAGTTGAATGAGCTTAAATACTATAGTAGATTAGAGTAGGTGGAGTAAGAAATCATTAGAGCGTCAGCTGATATTGTTTAGCGATCAGTGTTCTGCCTGAACTACGCTTGAATTACATTCGATCACTCAAGCTCTATTGCAGCTTCGGCTCTTTTCTCAGTGTCTGAAACGGTTCGATCTAGTATTCAGTCTCTCTAAACCCCTCCTTTATGAAATCCTGCTCTGCTCTGATTGGTCAGATGACCCAGTCTGTTGTGATTGGTCGATCGCTTACAGCGAATGTCATGCTTTGGAAATGCAGCAAAGTGGATTTGCCTGAAACCAGCGTCTTCCACGAACCAAACCCTTTCAGTCTCAGCTACAACTTCAGGTCGTGTCGAAGTAGACATTCACGCATTATACACATTTGTTACAAACATATGTACACTACCGTTCAAAAGTTTGGGGTCGGTAAGATTTTTAATGCTTTTAAAAGTCTCTTCTGCTCACCAAGGCTGCATTTATTTGATTAAAAATATAAAACAAACCCAGTAATATTGTGAAATATTATTTCAATGTAAAACAGCTGTTTTCTATGTGAATTATAGTAAAGTGTAATTTATTCCTGTGATCAAAGCTGAATTTTCAGCATCATTACTCCAGTCTTCAGTGTCACATGATCCTACAGAAATTATTCTAATATGATCATTTGATGCTCAAGAAACATTTATGATTATTATCACAGTTGAAAGCAGTTTTGCTGCTTCATATTTTTGTGCAAACCACGATTCATTTATTTCAGGATTCTTTGAAGGTTCAAGAGAAAAGCATTTAATTAAAAAAAATAATATTTTGCATTATTATAAATGTCTCTACTGTCACTTTTGACCAATTTAATGCGTCCTTTCTGTAGAAAAGTATTAATTTCTTTAAAAAAAAATCATATTGACCCCAATCTTTTGACCGGTAGTGTAGGTTTGAGTGAGAAGTAAGACTGGAGTAACTGATGACTCGTTTCAGGCAGTTCAGAATCGATCATCAACTAATTTATCTGTAAGAATGATTTATCTGCACTTTGAACATTGCAAACAGTGATATTAGACACTACATGAAAGGTAATATTCGAAAAAAGGGGCACTTTAAGGCAATTGACTAAAACTTGCAGGGTGTATGTGGCTATAAAAGGTCACTACTGTTAACAATGAAGTGATTTGATTTGATAAATGTTTCTTCATGACAAGGTCACTGTTTGGAAAAATCCAAATGAGATGCAGATCTCTTCAACTGGAGACTCCTGTTATAAACCACTAATTTGTTTTACAGACAAGCACTGGACATGGGGTTCAATCACAGATGAAGCATAAAGATCGCTAAGGCACATCAGAAACACACAGTGATTCTTATCATGCTATATGGATTCTGACACGCGATCATGGGCACAAATGTTATTTAAGGACACCGCCATTGACTGCAGACCACATGCTTTTCTTCTGTCAGACACACAGTTCAATTATTTTTCAATCAATATTAAATGACTGAATGCGACACTAGTGCCACTTTAACCCATCGTGATAGTGACTTCCAAAGGCATGATGGGAATTGTAGGGGGTTTAAGAAGATCTTAGCTGCATTGTGCTCTGTAGTTAATGACCTGAAGAGATAATTGTCATTGAAGTCTTATTCTGTACAGCTAATGAGTAGCTATCGTCGAGCCGTGGTTCATGACTCTACTGTAAGAAAAGAGCCTGTGCTGTGAAGAAGAAGATTGCTGGAAGACTACTAAAAAGATAAGTATTTATAGATATAATATTATGATTGACCACACTTAACTAATATGCTTACAATCATATCAGAATGATTTTATTTTACAACAAGCACGAATTAATGTTGCGAATGTTGACTTTATAGTGACAGTATCAACCTTAAAGAGTATACGGTTCGAGAAAGAATGATAATTTTACTTAAACATGCAAACAGAAATGAGGCCTCATCTGTCTCTGAGACAAAGCCTCTCAGTTCACTGCTTTACTATTACACACAGTAGCTCAGACCACATTATAGTCGGCTGTGCCACAAAGCGCTCGCTCATGCCGTTAGCTGAAAACATCTCACAGACATCAGACACATCTTAACGCTGTTCGTCACAGTGGAAGCGCTCCAGCGATCACGTGGGCTTAGTGATGTTTACAGAGCTGAGATCAGAGAACTCGTTTTATTCAACCGTGACAGGGCTCGTGCTCTGTAGTTGTTTGTTGGTCACTCTTCTACACAAATCCATTACTAGTGCTGTGTCTAGACAAACGCTGGCTCATTCTGCAGCCTAAAGGCTCATTAAAACAGACCTTTCCATCTGCTGGACTGCTGAGCTTTCAGCTTATTCAGCAGTTTAGTGTTCTGATGCATTCAGGAATATACCATTAAAGACTACATTTAAAGGCAGCATTTCAAATTTAACTCAATGGATGGTTATGCTCCTGGATGATCAATCAAAAAATATAATTGTCACAGCTGAAGCATCATCAAAATCACCCAAAAAGTCCAGTGAATGACCCAGCTATTTATGAATGTTCTCTGAACGTTCAAAATGTTGTTGTTTTTCTTGTTTATGTGAACATAAAAGAAATGTTCCATTTGATCATTCTTCAAACATTTTTTGAAATGTTACTTTTGAATGTTCGCCGAACATTCTAACCACAAGTAACATTTTTTTAAAAAATCAGACGAACGTCCAACTAAAACATTTCAGAAAAAAATAAAACACTCCTTGTATAAATAATGTTTTGTGTTAAATGTTTTGAGATCATTATTAAAGACCATAACTTTGAATGAACAATCTAGTAATGTTACTGGAAGAACGCTTAACATTAGCTAAAGCTCTGAGAAGGTTCCCTGTTAGCCGGAGAGATGCTGTCCATCCGTGGTTGGCAAAGACAGGAGGTTACCATGTCATGACCCTTATGACCCTAGATCTGATCTGGATCAGCCTTGTGTCCAAAATACCCTCCGCTGGTAACACAATCCCCAGTGAGAGCCCGGGATAACCATCAGAGGGCACTCCAACCCGGACTATTATCATTTACCACACTTTCACAGACTCCATTCCCCATAATCCTTTGCCCGGACTTATCAGCCATGATTACATACAGCTGTGAATCATTAACCTCATCGGCTCTGCCTATAAAAGCCTGGTTCACCCTATCACTCACTGTGAAGTTTTGTATGTTATTGTGCTGCATTTCAGAGCATTTCACTGGTTCCATGTATTTTGGTTTTTGGACACTCTGCCTGCCTTTGGATAACCCGTTTGCCTTGCATGTTTTGTTTGTTTGGACTGCCTACCTGTGTTTTGACTGTTTTTAACTATTATTAAAAGCTGCATTTGGATCTCAACCTTCTTGTCTCAGAGCAGAATACATATGACACATGGCTGATATACTAAACTCTGACTGCACCTTTCCTAAAAAGAATAAGAGTTTACATGAGTGAAATATAAGCTATTTGCTTTAAATAGTAAAGTAGATCAGTAGTAACAAACAAACAGACGTATAGTGTATAAACCAGACCATGCGCTAGCTAGATGACCCGTCCATTGATTCTTTACTGTCAGGTTGTCTGCCTCACTAATGGCAGCTATTTCAGCTCTACTGAACATATTTGTGGCACACAATTAAAAACACAATTAAGTAAACATACACCAAGTTTTGAAGTGCAAATTAATAATATAAATATATAAGAAGGAAAAATATGCGTAATTGTAATAATACAATTTTAAAGGTGTAATGGAGGACAAATATAAATATTTTATTGTATAAATAATATCTGAAATACCATAACTTAAGATTCAAGACTGCAGATTAAGCTTAAAATGCTTTAAATATGCACAAGCACACATGAAAGGTACAACAATGGCGTATTTACCATTGGATATAGTGTATTTAAGAGATATTAGTAAAAGAACAATGTGAGAAAAAATATAAACATTATACAAACAAAATAAACATTAAAAATACTAGACTATGTGATCATGTCTGTGTAAAATTCAAAATTCCAAACCCGCTAATCCTGATACATTTTGCATGAGGTCGGCGCAAGAATACCAAGAAGAAAGGTTACGCAAGAATGTTGTCTTGAATCCACAGAAGGACGTAAACTCGTCTCTACATGTATTAACATGTTTATGGCGTTTGACAACAAAAAAACAGCCACAAAAAACAAAAGCTGACACCAATCTAGAACAGCAGACCCTCCAAAAATAACTTTACAAGCTCAAATAATACACATTTCAATGTCAATGCTCATATTTCAATTCATAATTCCAATGACACAAAGTGTATTACTCAAACTGCAAAAAACTAAGTTAAAATATTTTTCTGTGGTTACAAATACTTTTGATCTTACTGAACTCGTCCTGAACCCAGAATATTCCTTTAATCTATAGTAAAGCCTGTCAATGGGCTTAATTGGTCATTACGCAACAGCAAAAGATCCCTCCTCTAGTAGAGCAAGCAGTGCAAATAGTGTTTGCACTTAAAATGTTGAACTAAACGCTTATGTTTACATGTATTTCCGACAGCTAAGAGTGCTTAGTGCTGCTCTGTTTAGAGTAAAGACACAAATGTCAGTTTCTCTTCTTTTCCTCCTCAGTTGTATGTAGTGTGCACTGCATTGAGCGACTGCTAATGATGGCTTCCAGAGAGCCCATCCATACCAGACCCAATCCCTGCGACCCACTTACAGCAAATCCAGTGCATACTTTTATCCTAAAGACACACTACTCAAATTGACAACCAGGGGGGCTCCCAGAAAAACTGCCTTTCCGAAAGTAATGTGCACTGAGAACTAAGAGAAGTGTGGTCCAGTAAGTGGGTCAAACACACTCAGATTGGTGAAGGTACATTCACATAGCCGTAGTGGATGTGGCTGATCAGGTTTGTGTTTCACGTCTTCACAAGAATAACATGTATGCATGAGGTCTAAACATAAAAAAGAAGGAAAACAAACAAAAAATTGCTCTGTTTCCTGCGGCTTAAAAAAAAAAGATAACAGAGACCATAAACATTGTAGAATTATTTTAGTAATGCCTCACAAAAGTCCACTGACAAATGATTTAATCTGTCAGTTGGCTTGCCAATCTTAATTTATCTTTCCACATTTGTGTTTATTTTGCTTTCGACAATGTTAGTGAATATAAATCATACGTGGTTGAAATTATATACAGTATTTTGAGTGGTAGGAATCATACTTTAGGCAATTACATGAGGAGTTTATTGTGTTTGAAATATGCAAGCGTGCAATTCATAACAAAATGTAAGTTTGCATTGCATTCTCAGCATTGTCACATTAGGTACAATGAGCAATAGTATAAACTGTTTTCTTCTACATTTGATGTTTATAGCGTGCACATATGGTTTAAAGGGGTTTATTCAGCCCTGAGATTGCTAGAGCTTCATGCAAACAACAAAATTGACTCCATACATGAATATTTACACTAGGATAATGGTGAATGTGGCCTTTTCTGTTTATCTCAGGCACGGAAAAAGATGATCACTCAAACTAGCCACACCAAACTATTTCCAGGTCAAGATCTCTCTAAATAACAGCAAGTTGACTTCTACTTTTCACATTTTATTCAATGTGGAGTTTGCAATTTTTTTTGTAATTATTTGTGAAATGTACTTGGAATTTCTGAGTGAAAATGAAAAGTCTGAGTTTGCTGTATTTCAGGAGCTCAACTTCTCTGCGCTATAGCTGGAAAACTGGAGTCTTTCTGACCCAGAGGGTTAATCGTGAGTTCAACTTCAGATCAGAATAACTTTCTGGGGTTCTAAACTAACAATCAGTGTAATCTACAGTATCAATGTGCTGTTAAAGATGGAAAATTATCTTTATCATGACAATTGAGGCCATAACAATGTCACAGTTTTAACCAAACGCGTGTCAAATTGTAGCGAGCAGTTTGTCGAACACCTGCCAGCAATCAAAAGCACATTAGGTGTTGAGACCAAGTTTATTGGCACCGACATTGTTCTCAGGAAGACCTATCATTACGTGCTTTTACTCAACAATTTCCTAAAGTGATTTTTCTAACCACACATTTGAAGCACACACACACCAGCACTGCTACATTTACATGTGAAACATAAAACATCACGAAGGAGATTTCTAGATCTCATGTGTTTTAGATGGTTGTAAGATTAAATGGAGAGCAAACTGTTTCTCAGATAATCTCACATTCGGTCTTAAGGTTTCAGAAGAGATGTGTGGTTAGAAAAATAACAATCCGTTATGTTTGCAAAATTATAAAATGGAACGTTCTCCTAGCCTAGAAATCTCGACGCACCCTAGCGGCAGCAAAAAATATTTTGCAGCAAAGTGTGGTCTAGCAACTCTCCGTTGGCCATTCGAGCTGGAAAAACCAAACTCTGGTCAGGCCAATCACATCGTGTATAGAGTTGGTGGGCGGGCTTAACATAATGACGGCAGAGTTGTGACGGTTCCCGCGCGTGATTTCCATATGGGATTTCCCTGCTACTTGAAAACAAAGAAGATGCTGCTGGCGAACAGCGGTCTTTCGGATCGGCTTTGGCCGCGACTCTGGAGGACTTGGAGTTAAGAGAACGTCACTTAAGTCATTCTTAAAAATGTAAGATGTGTTCGGAGTTTTGAGGACCTGATACGGCCAAAGTTTAATATATCAACTAGCTTCGCTGGTGGAAAAATGCATGGGACTCACTCAGCCACAGCCGTTCGTTGCTCTGGTTGGTTAGCGCTATCCTATTGCATGCAGAGGGAATTTGAAAGACAACCGTTTATCCCGCCCCTCGGATTGAGGCATGCCAATTGGTAGTTCCCAGACCTAACATCTTGATGTAGGTCTGGATTGCCAGGCTAACGTTCTCCCTTAACATTCGCACAACCAAGACTAAACGTTGGACGTTTTGAACACTGTTAGAACATTTAGTCTTTATCACTTAATGGGAACGTTCTGGGTCTATGCCGATCAACTCTTTTCTTTCTATTATAGGAGATACCAAGTTGATACTTCTAAGAAAACAATCTGATAACAGCTGAGTCTTGAGAGAGCAACTTCTGAACAATAAAATGCTTCGTTCACGCCATGTCATAATTACCATAATTTCGAGATGACAACACATGATGTTCTACTCGGAGCTGTTCACGTCCTCAGACTGAGAATTTATATTTTTTATGGCAACATTATCAACGCCTAAATAAATCTGCAGCAGTCATGTGGTAAAGCGGTCACATGTTACAAGTAGGAGCTCTCTGCAGATTCCCAGCTTACAAGTTGTAAATACGAGGGCGTGGACACTTTTACCGAATTGAAATCTCGTAATTATGACATGGTGTGAATGCACCTAAAGTTTCAGAACATCTATCATGATGGGTTGATGAGTTTTTTAAGGTGAGCTTCACTGCTGTCACCAATTCAAACGGGACGGGAGTCAAAGGGAATGAACGGCTGCACTTTTATCAAATCAATGAGTGCATGAGAGAGAGCAACACAAAACCAGCGGATCTCTCCGACATTCGATACGCTGCAGATGATGAAGTCAGGCCAAGCACAACATGGGCTGTGGGAATGTGATTGCTGCAGAAAACATGCCTAGAAAGTGGGCCGTGTGTATGTGTGTTTCAGAGGGAAAGGATCGAGTGCTCAGGCCATGTTTGTCATGAGTGGTGTGGCGATGTGACACTGTCAGACAATGATAAAATGAGAAAGAAGTATAAGAAGTAGCATTTTAGTATAATTGTAAAAACGTCCCCCTTCAGCCCTTATCGTTTTGCTTTGAAATATTTTTTTATAGAGGAAACATAAAAATAACTTTTAAATTGTAAGTAATATTTCAGGTTAAACACTCACTGGACTGAAGCAACTGAGGTTTACTTGATTATACTGTACATCATTGTTTAGAAAAATCATGTGAGTATCAAACATCATCCATCAGGCTTTTAAAGCTACACTGTGTGATTTTTACCCCCATCTAGCGGTGAAAAGGTATATGACCATCCAGTGAATATTAGTTTCTGTTCCTCTCAATTCCGATTTCGGTTTAACTCCTACGGTGGCCAATGTAGTCCAAGATTAACATGGCTTCCAGTTCGACCTCGTCCACATTCGACACGGTGCCATCGAGTGTTAAAACGCGAAAGGCGAAGCTTGAATTAACGGGTATGTCCCTCTTTGGCTAATGTACTTTCAAGATGGAGGGGCAACATGGCGACCGACATTAGAACCCCTTACCCGTATGTATTTTCAATGGCATATTATACACTCACGAGAATACTTTATTACTTGAACGAAGTAAATATACATTAATGAGCACATATATTTTTGAAAGAACTAAGTGTTTTTAGCTAAGAATAAACTAAAAAGTCACACAGTGTAGCTTTAAGGAAGGTTAATTTGTTCATCTCTCAATCATCATTATCTTGTATTAAATTATATGTTTTAAAACTACAGAGCGCTGATCTTAAAAATAAGCATTTTTAAATATCATCTTACTAAGACATATTACTGGTAGATATAGAGTGAGAGCTGATATTTATATGCATTATATGTAAGTATCTGCATATAAATATCTCACTGATTTACATTACAAGCATCAGAATGCAATCTTATTTTTTGCCCTTATAAATATCAGCAGCATTTGCACCAAATTGCATATTTTTGCTCAGTTTGGGGTAACACAATTTATGTGTTTTTTACTCCTCGAGAATGAGCTTCATACTCTCCCTATATCATCATATATATTATCCATAAAAGCCTAATGTATCAGATATGACACAAAACATAAAACACAACACGCAAACGTTTTATATATGTATATTGCCTAAAGGTTCACTAAACTCTTCTGTTTCAAAACATTAGATTTTTCTCTGCCTATTATACAGGCTTTACATAAGAATCTTCATGCAGATCTTTCCCATACAATCTCATTCACATCTCCACATATATTAACTGGGGTGCCAGCCGCATCCGCCTTTAATTTACAATTACACGTGGCAGCTTTTGATTCTAAACACAATGAGCAATTATGCAAATGAGATTTAAAATCTTTGTGAAGAAAAAATGTGGGTCTATTCCTCATCAAAGCTGATAAAGATCATAAGGCTTTACATATACAGTATAGTACATCAGTCTGGACTAGTTGTATTTTATTGTGCTTTTTTGTTCCTTTTTGAGCTTGACAGTTGATTTCAGTATAAACTGTCATTGTATGCAAAAGATTGAACAATGACATAACGTGAACTAGTCCTTTAAGTCTTTGAGTGTGTACTGTATAGTGTATACTAGTATCAGCGTTTGCCACCCCTGGCAGTCTTATCACCATCCCTTAAGATGGCTGAAGCTTAGCTGACGTTTAAGAGCTAAAGGCGAGATCTAACGGCAAAGGCAGAGATTTCCTCGTTCTCACTCCTGTCCCAGATCTGTCCGTTCCTGCAGGCTTTCAGCAACCAGATCTGCACCGCCTCGAAAACCATCCCAGAGAATATCGAATGTAGTGCACACTGTCTTTGCACTATGAAAGGCCAGTGGTGGACGGAACATGTATTACAGGCAAGGATCACCACATACCATGACACACACTTTACATTCACTGACCTACTTTTCAGAAGAGGATTTATCCATTTCCTCTGGAGACGGTTTTCTGCATTTGCCACGGCTATCAAACCAGCGGGGGTGTATGAGGAGGCCATTGCTCCGGCATTTAAACCGAAGCTGCTTTTTACATTAATGAATTGCACTTTTGACAAAGCCATCATTCACTTTAGATAGCCTATCTTGTAAGATACATTTCTGCAATAGATATATACATTTGAAGGCTCAGTTGGAGTAGTGAATAATGCTTGATTCGGTTCTCTGATTTGAGGCTATGATATATCCTGAAGGATGTATGCATGCTTTTCAAAAGCTGGTTTTTCAAGTTTTCAGTGCATGCGAAACCATAATTCACAAAGATTTCTAAAGAACTGCAATGATGCAATGCTTCACTGAAGATAAGATATTCCTAGGTAGATGAGACATATTCCATACTTGTATGCATACATTCTTAACAGCTTTCCATACAGTCATTTTTAATGTTGAAAAAAATATATACTTTTGATGGCGGATGATTTCAATGCATACAGAGACACTAGTCACAAAAATTCACCAGTGAGGAATTAGACTACTAATAGTACGCTATAGTACTGCATACTACAGTATGCCTACTGTATATTAATTTGTGACATGATAAGATTGAATGTAATAAATTGTATTATTGCAATCAAATGTGGGCAGGTTATGTTTATGGCTAGGGATAATGCATTATATTCTATTTAAACGAGGCTGTTTTATAATGCATGCATGCATGACAGCTTTCCATAAGGTAGCTAAAATATTCATCCAGAGGGATAGCGGAGCTTCAATGGATCTGACCCACAAAGAAACCCGTTTGATAAGTGGGTCTGAATGTGTGTGTGTGTGTGTGTGTGGTGTGTGTGTGTGTGTGTGACACTGAAATGAGAGGTGACAGTAATCCAACATCTGATGTAAAGGTATTGGCAAAACCGGACCAGTGTGAAAGCACAAACCCGCATACTGCATATATAAGCTTAACTTGATCATTTCAGCACTGAAATGCCATTATAGGAATCTCCGCTCCTGTTAGGAGTCGCGGTCATCATTTCATCACCTCACATTCCTAATCGCGAGTGCTTTCAGACCATCATTCGTGTTGATCTGTACTCACAGTGATGCGAGGGATGTTCTTTTTGCCCTGGTATCCGGACATCTCTGCGCTGATGGCTGGAGATCCGCACGCGTAATGGTTCCCGATGCGCGTTTGGAGAAGCTCAATGACACCCGCCGCTGTCGGCACTAAACAACCCGGATGCGATGCTGGGATGTTTCCAGACAATCCTGCAGAGATTCTAAAGGTGGATGCTGAAGTTTCCCTCGGTTTCAGGAGACGGGCTCTTCTCTCTTGTTCCGGCGCAGCGGCAGGACGTTCCAGTCAGACACTGATGGAGATTTACGCGGCCAAAGCCACCGTGCATGCGCAGCACAACACCCCACCCTGATCCACGCACGCACACACACACACACACACGCACGCACACGCACACGCACGTTAAGAATCAATTCTATTTCTATAGATTTTCCTAAGTATTCCTTTACAATCACACAATTATTTTGATGAGAAACTTGTGTGAAACATAAAAGCATTCAGAAGAGTTACATTTTAATAAAGTGGGGATAATATTCATTTTGTATAAAAAAAATATACAGATATTGTTTATTATTATGTAGATTATGTTTAGTTTTGTTTGCGGTTCAGATAAACAATTCAAATAAAAATATAAAATAAAACTATTAGCATTTATACTCTTCGCCTGGTCTAATGACCTAATTACATTTATGAAATAAAATAAAACAAAACAAAAGCTGTTAGGAAATATATTCTGTCGACAATTTTTAATATAGCTGTTTTTTTTATGTTTAGCAGCTTAATTTATTGATTTATTTATAAATATAGTGGTATAAAGGGTATGAGTTATGGGTCTGATGTTTCAATTAAAACTTACCGAAACCATTGAACAATATATTTGATTAGGTCTAATAATAATATTATTGTATAATACAAATGAAGATTATTTGTGCCTTGTATTAAACAATAACTTTATATGTCAATAAAAATAAATTGAGGAATTTGAATGTGTCAGCCCTGCTGGTCAATAAGTCCGATTTTTAAGGATTTCTCTTTTGAGAGATCTCATAATGGGGAAAATGATAACAAGGGAATATGTTGACAAATATTGAATTAGGCATTTCTCCTTCACACACACTCAGCCCCTCCACTTCAGCATATGCAACCTCAGAACACCTGCCAGCAGCCAATCACGTGAATGGAAGCCCACAGGCTCCTCCCACTGAGTTTCTATGGTTGCCGTGGGTAACTGGGCATAGGCTGGTCCTCTACGCCTGTCTCCCAAAAATGAAGACCACCGGCAGCACAATGAATCTTGCAATTGTGTGAGATAATTTGGTATTTCATGGCCTGGTTCTCACTGCACGGCTAATCGTTCTTTATTACTGTGAGCAAAATGAGTGTACACACTATTTGGAAGCATCTCAGATTGTTGAATAGAATAAGACAATGTGATTGTGAAAAAGAAACAACCAGTGAGCTGTTTTACAAGCTGAAACCAACTCCAGCATTCAAACTACAAGCATGTTATAAACCTCCACTTGCTCTTCTGAGTGTCTAAAATCACAGTGTGCATCTTGTAGTATCTGTGGATCTGAAGGATGTTTGTTTACTGCCAATGACTAGCGTTTCATGTTTACCGTCCAGTGGCTTTTCAGCCATTAGGAGGCAGTAATGTGCAAATTATCACTGACTATTTAGAATAGCATACTAACCTACTGTTCCTACACTATGTATACTAGGCACAATTTATCTGAAGTATGCATTTCTAGTTTAAATAAATCCAGTATAAATTTTATTTTATCCAATAGGACCTTTTATACAAATTAAATATTTGATTCCTAGGAGACTAAATAATGTGCAATTTTTACTCTTTGATTTATTATATGATTAGGCGACAATTCAGATTAAAAATACAAAATAACTTTTATTTTACGGCCGTGATGGGCATAGCCTATACATGTCATGTGACCAGTTTTGGGGGCTAACGCAATAGTAACGAGTTACATAATTAGATTACTTTTTGAAGTAACTAGTAAAGTAACACATTACTGATACATTAACAACAATTATTCTTTTTCGAATAAGTAACGCAAGTTACTCATTATTCATTTCACTTTCGGTGTGAAATGGCCATTACATTAGCCAAAAACATTTATTTTAATTTTTTTGCTTACACTTTATTTTAAGGTGACGTAGTTACACTCAAATAAGTACTGAGTAATATTGATTACCTACATGTACTTACTATAGAAACACTCGATATTGCGACAGAAACTTTTAACTCTCTCTTTTCCAGCACATTAGACACAGTTGCTCCTTTCACAAGAAGATTAAAGAAAATAGTCCAACGGCGTGGTACAACGAGCACACTCGGGCCCTTAAGAGAGCGGCCAGAAAAATGGAGCGCAACTGGAAGAAAACAAAACTAGAGGTATTTCGCATTTCATGGAAAGACAGCATGATTGCATACAGAGAGGCCTTAAAAGCTGCTAGATCTGCTTATTTTTCAACCCTACTAGAAGAAAATAAACAAAACCCAAGGTATTTATTTTAAACAGTGGCTAAACTAACGGAAAATAAAGCTTCAACCCCAGACGTTTCCAAGCAGCACAGCAGTAATGACTTTATGAACTTCTTCACTTACAAGATTGATAATATCAGGGAGAAAATTATATTTTATAAACTCGTTAAATCATCTAAATCGACAACATGTATGTTAGACCCTATACCGACTAAGCTGCTGAAAGAGATGCTTCCAGAGGTCATAGATCCTATCATTAATTCATCTTTGTCTCTAGGATACGTACCAACAACTTTTAAGCTGGCTATCATTAAACCACTTGTTAAAAAAACGCAACTTGATCGTACAGAATTAGTCAATACAGGCCGATCTCAAATCTACCTTTTATGTCAGTGATACTAAGGCAGTATCTTCACAACTATGATCCTTTTTAGAAAGAAATGATATCTGCAAGGATTTTCTGTCCGGATTTAGACTGTACCATAGAACTGAAACAGCTCTCATTAGAGTCACAAATGATTTGCTCTTATCCAATCTTGGTTGTATCTCTCTATTAGTGTTACTCGATCTTAGTGCTGCATTTGACAATATCGACCACAAAATTCTATTAAATAGACTCGAATAATTATGTTTGCATTAGTGGAATTGCACTAGCATGGTTTAAATCATACTTGGGGTAAGTGTACCCATTAAGCCCAATTTCAATTCTGAAGTCAAATTAAAAGAGAGAAAATAGTATTTTATGCTGCTCATTATTTTAACCAATCCAGTGATTTGTTACGTCCCTGGTATTTTTTATTGCATATTAATCACATTTGGCAATATTGAGTTATCCCCACCCATGTGCATGCTGTAGACCTTCGGGACCCTTCAGAAATAAACACATTTCTGCAATTTTCAGCCATTTCTTTGGTAACTACATTGATATTATGTCAAATAAGAGATAAAAGTATTGTTTTTTTGTGTATAAACAAATAATTCTTTTAAATGGAAAGATGAGTTTTATTAGCGTGCGTTCAAAGCTAATCTCTAGAAAGATAGACTGCCAAAGAATTATTAAGCATGTGAACTGCAAACAAAAAATGTTTTGAGATTCATTTTACATTAATTTACAAATAAATACATCATAAATTGTTTTGTAGAGAAGATTATTTTCATAAATTATCTTTTTTTAAAGATGGGCTTGAATGGTATAAAACGCATGCAAACTATAGCCAACACAAGCTAACCTTGAATTAAAAAAATGTAACATTTCTCAATGTGGGCACAATAAAAATTACTATGACACTTAAACTCCATGCATGTATCTTACAATCTTACATTTAAAAGAGTTTTTTTTTATTAAAAAACAAAAACAAACAAGCAAGCCCAGCCTAGGAGAGAAAAAGTAATGCAAAAGTAACATTCATTTTTTTTTTTTTTTTTACTAAAAGTAAGCAACATAATGAGTTACCTTTTATGGAGTAATCTTGTAACGCATTACTTTTAAACACTACATGTGACAATGTAGCAAACTAAGTTCATTGTTACATACATGTCTGATATGTAATATAAGAATACTGCATTATACACAAATGTTAAAGAAATTCTCTTTTAGCAGATGAGATTCAGTTGCATTTTGGGAAATGTAAACATGCTGGGAAATCACATAAAACTCTGTTCATCATTTATCTACTTTTAATGCAAACAAAACACAAGACATGACAAGTGTTGTGTAATCATATCTTACAAAGGTAGGCTAAAAATGCTTTGGCAAAAGAAAGCTTACAGCTCCATGTCCATCTATGAACAAGATTTTAGGAGAAAAAAAGTTTCAGAACACATGGAAAGATCACAGTAATCACTAAACAGACTTAAGTAAAGATAATCAACAGATACAGATCTAAATTTTATTGAATCTGTTATGAAAATAATTATATTCACAGTGGGTGACATGAGAACTGACGCTGGTTGTGTTTCGACCAACCATCCAAATAAACAAAAGTTCAGCATGCAATAATTAAGACAAGTAAAGGAAACATGGGGAGAGGGTTTTCTTTTGGCAGTGGCATAAAAGAGAACCATAAAAATAAGACAAAAATGCGCTATATTCTGATGTTTTCTGAAGTCATACACTTTTTGTGAGGAACAGACCCAAATTTTGTGCATGTGGTCACTTTGCTGCTGTCTTGAAAATAGCTTTGTGAAGACTTTAATGTTTCACAGAAGAAAGTAAGTAGTGAAGACTTATGTTTCACAGAAGTAGGCTAAGTAAAAAAAAAAAATCTGAACAGACAGATTTCTCCTTTTTGGGTGCACTATCTCTTTAAAAAGCTCGCCATTTTGCTTTTTTTTAAGCATTTTTTAGCTTTTTATATTCAAGTTCACATATAAAAGCGTATCCTGTACCATGAGGTTTTCTGTACCTGTAACATGCACCAGGACAGCAGAGACCGCCAATCAGAGCGCAGGTCGCATGCTTTCCTGTCTGTGGAGACTTTTCACCAAATCAAACAAACACAAAACCCCACATTCATAACTGTTAGTGCTCAACAATCACATGCATTCACAGTTCATGCGCGAGTCATTCCATCAAACACACACACTCGTGCACCTGTAAATGAGCTTTCAGTCCATCAAAAACTTTCATGAGGGTGGTACAATCTTACCTTCAGAAATGGCAAGAAATATGGATAAAAATAAACGTCAGGTGAATGGAAAATGCTTGAATGTGTTTGCCATTGATTTATTATATATGCAGGGACAAACGCATCAATGCCACCAGTTGAGTGGATTTGTTACAGCACTCCAAGTGGTGGTTATAGGAAAGTAGTTCAAAGGCCAAGTGCAGATTTTCACTTTTTAATAACTTTATAGCATTTGACAAGAACTCAGAACTGTAATCAAATTAATTACTAATTCTGATACTTCCTAATTTGTCGTTTTGTGCCTTCACCGACAAATTCATTAAGGAGTTTTTGGAGAATCGTACTGAACACCTAACATTCATTTGGTGTCTTTTGTGAGGCTTGATCTGAATAGGATTCGAGCCAGTTTTGGCATAGATTGGACAAATTCAGAAGGGTTAGCCATGAACAAAAAGGTGCAAAAAATCCATCAAATAGCGTCAATAGGGTGAAACCTGAGAAATTGTTCACCATAGTCTTCAAATTTGACTAATCATTCTGGCAATCATACATAAGCTTAATGCTAATTGGTGTTCATGCTAATACAGCCAGTCTTCCCTGGTTAGTTAATTAATAGATCCGTTACATGGTTTGACCAACGCGCAAAGTTGTCGAGAGATGGAAAGTATAGTTTGGCGGAAATTAAACCACTAGGATAAGTTCATAAAAAAAAATGTCTAGGCCATTCGGTTTGAATGATAAAGCTAAAGCTAAAGACACATGTTGGTCTTTCACATTTATCCATTTGGCAGATGCTTTTATATAAATTGCATTTAAGATACATTTTACTAGTTCCCGGGAATCAAACCCATGACCTTGGCATTAGCGCCTGCATGGTCTACTATTTGAATTGTAGAAATCCTGGAAAAGCATTTTAATAAACCAGTCACAATTTAAGAAAAAAAAGGGTGCGTTTTGTTTAGGGAGCAATCTTTATTTCCCCTTTTGATTTTAATGGTATTTGGTTAGAATTTGGACTACAGTGAAGCTTTTAAAACGGTCAACAATTCCTGGTTTATTAAAGCACTCTTACGGGAATTTTATGCCACTCAAACTGGGGTTTGTGAAGAAACTGCAGGGCTTCGTTAATTGATATAAAGCTAAAAATAAATTAAATCCTAGAAGTGTAAAATTAAAAACAATTACTAAAAAAGAATACATATTTTATTTACTTGCATTTTAAGTCAACGTTTACTGATATCAGAGAATTGCAGTCATGCAAATATGTTGTTACATTATTGAAATATGAACAAAAAAAAGTTGTGAATCTTTGCAGCATCAAACTGACTATTTGTATAGTTCAACATGTAGATTAGTCCAAGAATATTTAATGAATGAAAATAGTAGGAAAAGTTAATGGGTTTCATATCAGTTCGTAACTTCACATTGCAAAATCAAAACAAATGAGAAATGTTCAACATGGACACAAACCGACAATGGAAAGACAACAAAAGAAAAGATGAATGTCAGGGTTATATTTTAATATCAAGTTAAGTTTTCCTCCAATACCAGCGAAACACAAGAAACGACATGTTCTTTGCTTCATCACTCCAGTCACCATTGGAATTCAAACAAAAACAAAAAGTTGTAGAGCTGTCAATCACGAGGGCCCCGCCCTCCAGTATCCATACTCATGATTAAAGCAAAAATTCAAAACAAGAGATATAACATAATAATGTGCGTAAAACATCTCGTTTGGTGATCCCACCCAACATAGACCAGGCAGGGCTAGTTTCTGGTATCTGACATGAGCTACAGCTATTCCATTCACAGTTGTCATTTCCGGCCCACGCTGGGGAAAACTAACTTCAGCTCCGTCGCTGGTCCTGATGTGGATTCTCTGAACACACGCATGCAATGGGGCTCAGAAAAGGTGCAAACAACAAAACTTGAGGCACGGCCGAAGTGACACTAAATTGGCTGCTTATATTTCCACTCCCCCCCCTCCGAGACAGCATGAAAACAGAGTAAAGAAGTAAAGTGTGGCACAATGAACACAGACACAGACGGCCTTAATGCAAAGGGTTAAAGCAGCAGTAGACTATTCAACTAGGAGGTTTCAAGGTCTTTTAAACACACTTTACTTAGTAAAAGTGCTACTAGATAATGTGAGGGTGAAAAAACGGTCTAGAAAATGTCCAGTTTATCTTTCCCCCTAATTGGGGATACATACATATATGTATGTGATGATTATTTTTTAAATTATGACATTATTTTCATGACATTTTAACTATATAAAAAAAAAATTAGGGAAATACATAGTTATGTTCATTAAAACAGCATTAATTTAAGGGCAGTGCAACGAAAATAACCATAATGTTTAAATATTTTACAATTTAAATAATTTTTCACAATATGGTAATGAAAACATTTGCTTAATTGTCACGCAAATAATACCTCAATATCTTAAACCTGGCTTAGGTCTTTATAAATTAGAATATAATAATGGGATGAAATATGACCCAGACGTGTTGTTCACAACAGATTTCATCTGTATATCGGTAACTAAACGAGTAGTTTCATCTGTAAAACGACACCATGTCACTTAAAATATGTAGATGGAGTGTGGATCTGTTGTTTTGATAAAAGTACGTACAGCAGCGTATTATACACAAGCTTTGAAACACTATGACTAATATCAACAGGGTGTTCACAGTAAAATCAAAGGCCTTGTAAGGTGTTGTCAGAATGAAGTGACCGACAGGACAAATAATCCACCCAAACCAGGCAGAGTCTACGAGACGTGCGAGGGACTCGTGTTGGGTTTGGCGGTGGAAACCCTTTGGCACTGAGATACACAGTCAGAAACTGCAGGATATGCATCAAGGCAAAGAAGAGAGAGTAAGTTTGCAAGCGTGTAGCTTATTTAGTAACTCAAAAAACAACTATAACCAGACCAGTTTGGCTCTTAAATCCATGCTGATCTCTTTAGCTTAAGGTCTTTTGATTAGAAAAACATAAATTTGTGATGTACTTATGTTTTATACTCTGCTGGGTTACACTTTATTTTAAGGTGCCCGTATTACAGTGTAATTACACATTGAAGTACTGAGTATTAATAATTAACCACATGCGCTTACTATCATGTACATACTATAGGGTTAGGATTAGGGTTAGTTGCATGTAATTGTGCATACTTTATAGTTATTACAACAGTAACTACATGTAACGAGTAACAATGACACTGCAAAATAAAGTGTTACCCTCCACTGCTATAAAGCAATGCTTGAGTTTTTATCTGTCATACTGGATCTTTCGGGAAGCAGAATATTCAGAAACTGCCCAAAACAGAACGAGAGAAACCTCTAAAGGTTTACATTCTACATAAAATAATAAGCATTGAAAATAACTAACAGTCCAACATAATGCAGCAAGCGCACATTATGTAAAGAATGACTTCAAACAGTCTAATGAAGCCGTCGTTCTCCTATAAAAGTCATCGAAATGACTCTAACATGCGTTTATGATTCTGTCGCACATGAAGGGAAGTAATTCAAATGCACAACATTATCTCATATAACATTATCCTAATAGGAAATTTAGTGAGGTTTCACACTAGAAGATTTTTCTAGTTTGAAACCTCACTAAATTTCCTATTAGTAGTCAATAAACTTGATATAAAGATGGCACTATACTGTGTATCAGTCCAGTGGTACCTACAATTTCCCAAGATTCATGGCCACAATCCAGGGGCACACATAGACTCCATATTAGTTACATATGAAATGCGTCATGCAGAAATAAAAGATATATGAAAGGATATGCCATGGCTGTAGTGATGGAGTGGTAACTGGGGCTCTAGCTTACGTCAGTGAATAATTCAGAACATGTCCAAATAAAAACGTATAAAACATGTCAGTAAGCCACGGCGTTAGAGGGCAAGGAACTGCGACACAGATAAAGGTCAACAAGCGAAACGTCTCCCAGCAGAGGGGGTGATGGGAAACCAGGACTGTGGATTCAAAGAAACGATAAAGAGAAAGACAGACGGGGGGAGAATGAGAGAAAGAGTGAGACGGCCAATCATCACACGATTGCCCAGCGCTGTGCCATGACTGCTCATGATGGGGCGTCCAGGCACTGGGGTCTGATCCGGTTTAAAATGAGCTGGTGGAGGGGGTAGTTAATCTCTTCCCAATGTACACCCTAAAAAAGGACATCATATTTGTATAATATTAATACAGTAAATATTTAATACACACAAACTAACGTTCAAAAGTTGGGGGTCGGTAAGATTTCTGCTCACCAAGGCTGCATTTATTTAAAGGGGTCATATGACGGTTCTAAAAATAACATTATTTTGTGAATTTGGTTTAAAGTAACACCAAGTAGCTTTTCCTCTTCGGTCGCCCTACTGGTTGGAAACGAAATTGTCCATTGCCGCTGTCGTAAATAATTTAGCCTACCGTCGCACGCACACTCGCTGTTTATCCAGCACCGGCTTTAGAATGAACGATGTCCACAGACAAAGTAGAGTATGTTACATGATTTCGTGAAAGGATGATGTATTGCGACATCAGAAACGAAGAAAAACGAAATAATGACTATTGTAGCGCTTGACGTAAAGCAGTCGAATTTTGTAGTTCTTTTTGTGCAGGGTTCCTACCCGAAACCCGAAGTTACATAGTGCCAGTAAAAGCGATACAGACCCCGTCAGGCGATGGCAGACGTGTCATTTAACTTATTTTAAGTCGATGTACCATCACAAGGGTCTTGGAAATATATTATGAAGGTTGAAAAACTACATGTTACTTGAATGCAATGTGTTTACGCGATTTTAGGTTAAAAAAAAAAGTGTCATTATTTTACTCATAACATACATTATTGTTGCTCCACTATGCCCCCCCTTTCTGAAACGTGTAGATTTTTACAAAGCTCATCGTTCTGAATGATGCTGAAAATTCAGCTTTGCATCACAAGAATAAATTACATTTTAAAATATATTCAAAAAGAACAGTTATTTTAAATTGTAATAATATTTCATTTTTACTGTATTTTTTATCAAATAAATACAATCTTGGAGAGCAGAAAATATTTAGCATATTGGTGGGGATGTTGTTGCTTGTTTCAGATTGGTTTACAAGTAAAAGTTGTACAGGTGCAGTAGCCGAAACAGAGGGTCAAGGCATGTAAAACTAAATTACGTTATTCTGGTGCAGGAAACACTGATTAACATTATACTGTAAGTGCATTTCAGGGGAAAAATATAAGCTTAATGTACAAATAAATACATTTTACCTGACAAAATATTTTTAATTCTTAAATCATGTGTACATGTCAGACCATGTAGATGTCTTTTACCATGTATACCATGATACCATGTATCATTTCTTAATAGTATCAGCATGCAACAAGCTATATTCATAATTTGCTTTGAAGTGATTATGTGATACGCTCAGACTGAGCTGGTACAGTATATGGTGTTTGTGTTGGCACTCACCCCAGCCCCAGAGCCAGGATGTGGGTGAGCAGCAGCGAGGGCATGAACATTTTGAGGAACTCAGCGGAGAACACGCCTCCTTTCTTCATAGCACCGGTCTTTCTCATGCTCAGAGACACCGATCCAGAACGCTTCGGGTGGCGGAAGTGGAATTCCCTGTGAGCGGTCAAAGAGAACCATTACACTTAAACTGCAGAACACTTTTGTTAGTACCTTTACTGAGGGTTTAAACATTATTTTTTTTAAATAAATAAATGCTTAAATATCAAACTAAAATATAATACATTTTAAATAATAAATACAATTATTTGAATTAATACATGATATTTTAAAGTAAACATTAAATAGAATAAAAAAAAATATTATACAATTTTAAATATTTTAAATAAATAAGTAAATACAATTATATTAATGCATAATATAATATATATATATATAAATATTCATAAGAAAATAAGAAAAAGGTGAAATTCCCTTTGAGCGGTCAAAGAGGACAATTATACTTCTATCTAACCTGCAGAGCACTTCTGTTGTGAGCTTGGTACCTTACAGAGAAAAAAAACATTTAAAATAAATAAATGTAAAAAATATTTTAATACAAAAATAAATAAATAAATAAATATATATATATATATATATATATAATAAAATAAAATAAAAATTAAAATATATTTTTCTCTGAATTAAAAATACATTTAAAATAAATAACAAATATTTACATATATAATAATAAATATATATAACATTGTAATTATAATATTTAACATTATATTTAAAATAAATAAATATAAAATAAAACTAAATATTTCAGAAAATATTTTTTTACATAAAATCAGAATTGCCCCCCATTTACTTTGTTAGCGCACATTACTAGTCTTGAGGTGAACAATTAATCAATGCAAGATAATACACATAAAAAAATTGGGTAATAATACACATAAAAAGTTTGTTGTGGTAATCAATCAAAATCTGAAAATTAGCTTCCGCTCTGGAATGGCGTTCCTACTCTGATGACACCAGTTCAACAGTTTAGGTTGAATATCCTTAACCAACCAGCCGTCAGTCTGCTATGAACGGGGATGAGGAGGAGGAGCGATAAAGTAAAACCCTGCCCTCTATTCAATACTCTGTTTCACTAGGAAATACGTCACAAAACTGAAGTTTTCTGGTTCACGGGGACATTAAAATAAATAAATAAGAAATAAAGCTATTTTTAAGAAATACATAATATTTCAAATCAATCAATCAAATATTTTAAATGAAAATGATAAAATAAAATAGAAAAAAAAACATTTCATTTTCACAGAAAATATAATATTTTATGAATATAAAATAAGTATATTGGATTTGTTTAGAAATTAATACATTTTCCATGTGGCTATATGTCACATATGATGAAACTGTGAACATACACACAAAATATTGGTTCTTACTTCGGGGAATGTTCTCTGGTCGACTGGACCAGTCAGCGACCCAACTCTCCCCTTTATTCATGAGGATATCATCCTCTCTGTCCCTCTCCAGACTATCATCATCTGACTGAGAAAGAGGAGAAAAACAGCACTCATTGAGGTGTGCTCATTAAATAACAGTACTATCACATCACTGTTAATTAAACAGTAGTTCAATAATGCCTCTAGATTACGCTGTACCTGACAGTCTCTCTCGCTGGGCATCTCCACATCAAACATGATCTGCCCCTCATCCTGGTCAGGACTGTGTGGTCGTGGTGGGCTGTAAACACACATCATGAAATGTAAAATACAGATCAGAGAAAACAAACCAAATCAGACGCCTGAATTAGACTGTATTAAAAGCTGCAGATCTAAGAATAAAAGTTATAAATCAAAGCGAGTTTAAAAAAAAAAAATCTTTTTAGTTTTAGTGAACTATAATAGAGTGCAAAATTCAGGTTTCAGAAGTAAAAACTCATTTTCTCCATTGAAAAATGGATTTTGAAAGATAACTCAAAGACAGCCCTACTGTGAGAGAAAGGATTGTAAATTGATAGCATTTGCTACAGATGTTGTGTACAGATGAAGCCGTCAGCCCGCATTATTTCAACTTGGGTTTAAATCGCGTTTTACAGCAGAATTCATGGTGAAAAACTACGTTACCCATGATGCTGTGCAGAACATTCCACCAATCAGAGTTGAAATGTAAACGTAACACTCTTTCAATATTTCAGTATATATGCATATTTTGCAATTATATATATATATAGTATATATATATATATATATATATATATATATAATATATATATATATACATACACACAACATTTTTGAATTGTATTTGTAGTTTTTTCCCTCACTAAAGCCATACACAGTCTTGTCAAGTCAAGTCAAGTCAAATATATTTATATAGCGCTTTTCACAATACAGATTGTATCAAAGCTGCTTTACAGTATCAATCAAAACAACTCAACAATGTTTGTTTATTACTGGACATCCAAAAAGGACATCCAAGTTTGGTAGAGCTGATCAATGGTATGATTGTTTAATTAATTTGAATATCCCCAACTGAGCAAGCCAAAGGCAACAGTGGCAAGTCAAAATCAAAATCTTGTACCTTTGTATTTTTGTCTGATATTCAAAAACGTTTTTTTGCTTCAGATTAAAGTCTGTAATTTTGATATACACCTCGTAGCTGATTAACTCGGTTCATGGCTTATAACGCTTTAAAGAAGACTCTTTAAAAACCTATGGGAGAAATGAATAGAAAAAAACACTTCCGGAACCAGCAGCGCTGAAAAAGGGGTGCAAATACACTATAATAACCCTGGTCTGGGGAGTAGTCCACTCATTTTAAAGGGATAGTTCACCCAAAAATGAAAATTAAGTCAATTAATTACTCACCCTCATGCTGTACCAACCCCGTAAGACCTTCATTCATCTTCGGAACACAAATTAAGATATTTGTGATTAAATCTGAGAGCTGGATCACTCCTCCATAGGCTTCTAAAGGATTGAAACTTGACAGCACCGAAAAGTTATTAAAGAAATCGTTAAAAGAGTCCAAGTGACTACAGTGGCTCAATCTTAAGTTTATCAAAAAAAACCCTAAAATAACAACTTTATTAAACCATCTCTTCTCTTCCATGTCGTTCTCCTAAGCTGTTGACATAGTGTAACAGCGCAGCGCTTCTGTGTTATACGTCACACGTAGGCTCACTATTGGCCGACGCTGGTCATGTGTGTGATGCGTGTGACGTTCAACCAGAAGCGTTGCACAATAACACTACGTGAAATCTCCAGGCCCAAAGATAATACTTGAATAAAGTCGCTATTTTAGTTTGTTTTTTTGCGCTCAAAAAGTATTCTCGTAGCTCGATAAACTTAAGATCTAGCCACTGTAGGCACATTAAATATTTAAACATTTTCTTCAATCACTTTCTGGGCCGTCAAGTTTCAATCCCTTAGGAAGCCTATGGAGAGTGATCCAGCCTCAGATTTAATCAAGTAGCGCTTTAGTCTTACGGGGTTGGTACAGCATGAGGGTGAGTAATTACTGACTTAATTTTCCTTTTTGGGTGAACTATCCCTTTAAGTCACTCATCAGAAACATTCTCTTCCTGTCAATCGAACAAACCCGTCATACCTATTACAGGATGAACTGCTGGGGCTGGACTCGTGTTGGGCATCCAGCAGGATTTTCTCCATGTCTCCGTTATGGATGGAGGAGGAGGAAGGCACGTGCTCCAGTCCTCCTGTTAGGACCTCCTCTTCCTCCTGCACGGCCTCCAGGGCCGGTGAAGCTTGGGACTCGCCTTGGTTCCCG
The DNA here is from genome assembly GCA_036326025.1 of Chrosomus eos. Lineage (NCBI taxonomy): Eukaryota > Metazoa > Chordata > Actinopteri > Cypriniformes > Leuciscidae > Chrosomus > Chrosomus eos. Next base: position 34,495,038 of record CM070836.1, on the reverse strand, counting down.
TTCCCCAGCAGAGGCAGCGAGGGCAAGCTGGCGTTCTGCTGCTGAGTGTTTCCGTTCATCTCCAGCTCCACCCAGGACCCTAAAAAGACAAAACAGTCATTAGCATCAGCTCCTGCTCCTTCACAATTCCTTCATTTAAATGGGCTTTGTTTTTAATTCAGTGAAAATTTAGTCTTTCATGAGAGTTTCTAACCTCTCTCTAACCCTTAGTGTACGTGTCCGCTGGTGTGCAGCTGAGCGGGCGTTTTCAATTCATTCAGGGGATTGTGGGATTGACATCAGGACAGAGTACGCTATGAGAGAATGCCTGCATTTTAAGCAAATGGGAGCCAAAAACACACATTTTGCTCAAAAGTGAATATGTGACTGCCTTCTAAGAACACACATCCTCTGTTGACCTGGTGCAAACATGAGACACGTATGCGTCCCACTTGAACCTTACTGTTACTAGGCAACACAAAGATCCACAGACGGGTCCCTTGATGCTTTAATAACATGATGGAGTGATGGGATGTTGCCAGGCATTGTTTTGTGGCTGTTATGGTGTTCTGGGTGGTTGGTTTCAAGTTTCTGCTGTTGCCCCTAACAAAATAGGTGTTTTTAAGTAAATTCTATTAAAGGGATAGTTCACCCAAAATGTATAATTCTGTCATTAATTACTCACCCTCATGTCGTTCCAAACCCGTAAGACTTACGTTCATCTTTGAAACACAAATTAAGATCTTTTTAATGAAATCTGAGAAATTTCTGTCCCTCCATTGACAGCTTCACAACTACTACTTTTTTAGTAGTAGTTTAACACCAATTTGATGAATTGAGTGCTTTGTTTGCACAAAAAAACATAATTTACCACTTTACTTACAAAATATTTATTTACAATATGATGTTTTTACTATGTTTCTGGGGCTGGAAAGGGGTAGTTGCGTAGACTGTCAATGGAGGGACAGAAAGCTCTCAGATTTCATTAAAGGCAGGGTTAAAGGCGATTTGTTCCAGAAAGATTTTTTGTTATGCTAGTTATGCTCTTTACATCCTGATAGCAATCACTAAGTTAAGTGGTCTAAATGTATATATATATAATCTGTGAAAGGCAAAAGACCATAAAATGGTCTTCTAAACTGATTGGTACGATGTCCTACCTGCCTGTCGACATATGTATTTCCATATCTCCGCACACCTGTTCGTGCAGACATCACGTGACGTCATCATCGCATTTCATGCTATGCAAAGTTAGACAGACGTCAGTCACAGAGCGCCGCAAACGAAACAGCACCCGCCTTTTACAGTTCCTCCTGAACCAAAACAACCAGCTTATGCGGAGTTCATGCCATAAATACTGGAAGAGATTAACGGGAAACCTGTGACGTTATACTTGGAACAGTTTGTGACTTGAATTTGCGCGTTTTTATGTCAACACTATCAACGTTGAAATAAATCTGCAGCAGTCAGGTGGTACAGGTCACAGCAAGTTGTTTATATTTATTATTATTGTAATGTTATGTGTTTTGAGACATGAGATAGTAACTCTGTCTCTCATCCCATGATGCTTTGCCAACTCTGCCGTGCACGTTCACGTTTTGAAGGAGTGACTGCTTTCTTATGCTTTCAAAGCTATTGCTAGCCTCTCCGAAAACTGTCTAGATGCCTACCCTACCTTTAAAAAGGTCTTAATTTGTGTTTCGAAGATGAACGAAAGCCTTACGGGTTTGGAACGACGTCACGTGAGGGTGAGTAATGAAAAAAAACAATCAACAACATTGCAGCACTAATAAGCCAGCATCCTGATTAAATGAGCTGTGAGCAGTGTCTGATCATCTTATGGCAAAATCCTTCACTAGAGGCCAGCCCACAACAATGAACTCTTGTATTTGCCCATAGTTATGGGCATGTTGCCATGGCAGACTATTTTCCACCACCTCTTGTTGTCACACTGCATCACAACAAACCTCAGACTTCCCACAGACTTGCATTGAAGAAGGGACCCAAGCCATATCTGGTACTACGACGTAGTAGAACAACTGCATAGCAACACCTTGACAACATGCTGACGAGTTCTGTATGGGCGAGCACCACTCACATCCTAAAAAAAAATATAAAACCTAACTTGGCCACATCCTGATGAATGTCTGACTATCATTGTGGTAGAATATTCAAATGAATGCACAGATATTATAACACACCAGCTCTAGTTGCACTGATCCTGGAGCAGCTCTGATGGAATTCACTGGGGGAGGAAGGGAGGGATTATGTAATCTCTGGCACATCAAACCCCTCCCTGCTTTTCCTCTCCCATCCCCCCGCTGTGTCTGTAACCCAGATCTGTCTGTGTGCCACAGACACTGAGAAACCTACTGTTCACCACCACTAAATGATAACTAGTAAACAGAATGACTCATTTTAATGAGTTTGCACCATCTGAAAGCTATCTAAGAGTGGACAAAATGTAAGACAAGACTCAAAATCTATCGAGTTGCCTATCTAGACAGCATTTTGGGGCATCATAGGATGTATACATGCTGTCTAGGTAGGTAGGCAAAACACTAGGTTGACGATGAGTGTAAATCCGATGGGTTAACAAAGCCAGAATCATTTTACCTCTGTAATGTGACAAATTTCCGAGTGCAATAGGATATTCAAAAACAATTATAGTAGAATGGGACTTGATTGTATCCGTCAGGAATTGATTGCATGGTTAAAAGTGAGATTTGATATGAGGGCTGAAAAATAAGAGGGCTTAATGAGACCAGCTGAAAAGTAAAATTCGAAAAAATGACAAAATATATATATTTTTCTTCAGAATAATGTGCATTGGTGAATTTTGCACGACAAGAGGTGTATTAAGAAAATAAAAGTGCATTTTTTTTATTTTATTTACATCATGTTGACATTATTTCATGGGGACATGTTCCATGGGGCTTCTTGAAATAGATGCTTTCAGAGATTTTCACCTGTCAAATCACACGGTGAACCTTAAACTACTTCATTACGTCACTTTACAACTACTGCAACCAGTAGATGAATTAAATATGCTTTCAGCTTACTAATAGCATACTAGTCTTCCAAAGAAATTACCCCAAAATAAGAACTGATTGTGTCTGAGCACACTTATACATTCTCCACGTTCTATAACATTTGCAGAAATATGCATAAATGCATATGAAGATCCATCTACATTATATTCAAATATACAATGCTTGTGCAAGAATTACGAGTAATAGATAATATTTGTTTCTAGATGCAGCAACTATATGCACTCCAAACCATATATTACATAAACAAAATAAGGAAATATGGTTTGCACTTCACTTCGTATGTGCAAGTACAACTAATGGAATTGTTCAGAGGTACAGAATGAATGTGAAAAATGAAGAAAATGTGCTGAGGTTTGAGGTCTGCTTTGAATACACAAAGATGAAAAAGGAGGGAGGAAATAACAGGAAAATGTCTCGTTTGTTTTCAGGACAGGGCGGGCAAAGACAACATTTACTAAATTATTTAAAATTCTGGTAAAAGAAACTATTGAGAATTCAGTTTTTAAAAAGATTTTAAATATATAATTTATTGAATATATAATAGCCCATATGATGGGGGTATGAAGTACTGCTTAACGGGAATAACCGAGTATCTACTTAAACTAAAACAGAATGGAGCCCACAATGAACAGTAAAATATTAAGGCCATAGACAGTTAAATTAGGCCGAAATAAATTAAGCTATCCTACAGTTTCATTAGTTATTTACAGGCCCCGTCTCCATTTTTCTCAGAAGCCCTTTTCGCATTGTTTTGATATCAACGTAGCCCCGCCTCCACGGCGCTCGAACTTAAAATCAAACTAACGGTTGGCTAACGTCCCATCAATCATTAAGAGTTGCCAAGCAACGCCACATCATTCAACTCGTTTGCGTTATGACGCAATTGAATCTCCCGCCCTTTAACCCCTCCCCTAAGAGAAAGGAGGAAATTCCAGCCATTGAGCGAAGTGAGACAATAGATGTTGCATAACGGCGTTTTAAAGCTCCATAGAAAAATAAAACGTAAACACAACCGATTTAAAGCGACATTAGGATCCCTTCCGACTTTACCCTGCAAAAACATGGACGGGGTTTTACCGTTGAGTCCCTGTTCTTCATTGTTGTTGAGCTGCGCGGCGGCTGTGGTGGACATGTTGCCTCTCCAGTCACTCGCGTCCCCTGCTCGTGAACGCGCGCGTGCTCATTCATCTGCGGCCACTGAATGGCTCCACCTGAACGCGGGCGCGCGACGTCATCACATTCAGAACATATATATATGTACACACACACACACACACACACACACACACACACACACACACACACACACACACACACACACACACACACACACACCCAGACACATAGATAGACCGACAGATAGAGATAGACAGATACATAGACGTGCTGAAATTCTGAAAATAATATTATTTACTTTCAATGACAGTCTATACTTGTATACATATTAGGGATGTTGCCCCTAAATTGAAAGGCAACATACAATGTCTACTGCAATAATGACAACCTAAAAACCCGCTAGTACGGTTCACAGATCACCAAAACCTAAAATAGCTCAGGCACAGATTAATTTCTGGATGTCCCATTTGTCCTTGCTAACCTAAATATGGGGCAGATGTTAAAAAGAAAAGTGATTCTACTCCTTATAATCTTCTCTTACCTGCTTTATAATAAAATTACATTCTCCTTTCCTGGAAAAATGACCCCAAGAAGTTTAGTTTTTCAGTCTTAAAATTAAGTTTTATTTTTACATTTGGGTTTTACAACTATTAAGATAAAAGGAACATAATTCTGAGTTTGTTCATATACAGCAGGCCTGATTTCCATGTAAACGCACTCCATTATACAGAATCATTCTGCACCAATCAATCAACAGCTCAAAGACAGTCACATGACTGCATTAATACACTGAATACTGTCAAGGACATGATTTCAATTTTCGAAAATTTATATAAAAATATCTAGAGCATTCTTTACCTTATAGGAACCATTCTGTATTAAAAAGCCGCAAATAAAACGACACACATCATAAGATGCCGAAAATCATAAGACATTATAAAACATGCACATCTGCACAAACAATTACTTAAGACTTAAAATATTTGTGTGTCCCTATTAAAAGAGATAAAAAGTCTCCCTTCCCACAAAGACTAATATATTGCATAAAATTAATGCCACAATTAGTTGTACCCATTAGGGACTTAATGTAGGGAATAATGTAGCTATTCGGGAACCCTGCAACTTCAAGTCAATTGCACTTGTGGATAAATGTCAGGCATTAGACTGAGCGTTAGGTGAAGGAAACGTCCTGTTGCACCAGGCCAGAAGGGAGCGATCAGAGCATGAGGTTTTGTACAACTGATTCAGTGTTAATCATGATTATGCAAACTTATTAAACAGGATTTTGTGGGTAGCTCGAGGGTAATTTTGGTTGCGTGGAAAAATAACCCAGCAGTGCATGGGGTTTCTGATTAAAGCTAAAACGGACAGATCAAAATGTGCAAAATAAAAAACCAAAACAAATACAGTAATAGAACTAAAAATCCCTTCTCCGGCCTACAGTGTATCAATTAACGTAATAGAATAATCCAAAGGTTTTTCGTGTACTACAGTGGTTAATATTAAGACTATGAGTTTCAGGAGAGAGGTTGTGCATGGATACCAGATTAGCATGTATCCCGCCTTACTCCTGGAGCTAGGAATGGGGACGAAGCAGTTTGAAATTCCTAATTCAGTTTCTCCTGGAATATGTAAAGGTTATTGACTGTCGCCAATGCAACAATGTTATCCTGAGGATGCCAGGAGGTGTAGAGGATCTTTCTGCTGAAGTCCAGGCAGTCCACGCCGATCTCGTTCCTCTTGCGCCTGCTCCCCGCACACACTCGCCAGGTCTTGAGCGGGAGGCCGGGGGAGCCGCTCTCCCACGAGGCCTCGAGGGTGGCGTCGCGCTGGGCGTCCCGGTCGAACATCCGGAAGAAGTTGTTATAGGACCCCGTCATGACCTCACTGAAAATGGAATGAAAAATAAGAGAGTAATTAGGCAGATATCCTTTATTTTTTTTTTTTTTATGAGAAAACAAACAAAGTCTTTATGGCAAAAAACAAAACAGTTACTAGCTAAATGTATCTATTAAATGTAGGTGTGACCGAGATACAAAATATATTTTATATAGATCCTCTATATATATATATATGCAAAGTAAATATGCAGAGTAAAGTACAGTGAAATCCAGCCATGTTTTTCGACAACTAAGCTAAGCCAAAAATATTTTAACAATTTTTGTTTTCAAATGTGAATGGAATAAATTTCTAAAATAAAGGGTTTCATTTCATTCATTCCATTTCAGCAGTTATTACTGACATTGAATGTTTGGGTCGATAAGATCTTTTAATGTTTTTGAGAAGTCTCTTCAGCCCACCATTTATTTGATAAAAATACAGAAAAAAAAGTTAAATTGTGAAATATTATATAAACTTAAAATAACTTATTTTTAAATGTAATTTATTCCTGTGATCAAAGCTGAATTTTCAGCATCATTACTCCAGTCTTCAGTGTCACATGATACTTCAGAAATCACTATAATATGAGGATTTTTATTCCTTGATGAATAAAAAGTTCAAAAGTACAGCATTTACTTGAAATAAAAATCTTTTGTAACATTATAAATGTTTTTACGGTCACTTTTTTTGATCAATTGAATGTATCATTGCTGAATAAAAGTATCAATTTCAACCAAAAACAACAACCTCTTACTGACCCCAAAGTTTGAATGTTAGTAATAAGTTTATAAATATAAAATTGTTATCTTTAATATCTGCAAAAAAAAATTTAATAAAAAAAAAATCATAAATATTCTATAAAATGTAGTTTCATGACCTTAAGCTCAAAATCAGGAAGTTTCTGTATTTCAGTATTGTGTGTCTGTATTTGCGAGCGCTCTGTTAGTCAAAGATAAAAGCTCGAGTCTGATAAACCTCTCTGTTCACAGTGATAAGGCAGTGAGAACACACAGCTCATGCCTATTCAAGGTTTGTTTTGCATTTGCTTTTATCATAAACTGAAGATGCTTTAGTCATTAAAAGAAAGTCATAATGATGCTGTACACGAGTCACGTCTCATCTCAGAACATCTCCTCACCTGTCGTCGCCTCCCCAGCAGCACTCGAACTTATCAAAGATGCAGTCGTTCTCGTACAGAGCGCACAGCTTACTCCTGAGATAACCATGAACCTGAGAGAGAGAGAGAGAGAGAGAGAGAGAGAGAGAGAGAGAGAGAGAGAGAGAGAGAGAGAGAGAGAGAGAGAGAGAGAGAGAGAGAGAGAGATCAGTCACACAAACACACTGATGGTACTTCTGACAGAAAAGTAAGCTTGTTTAAGAACAGGCCCCTGGTATTTAGTCGATCGGTTGATCACAAGTGGACGATGCTAAATACAGGTGTAGTGCTCATGTCAACTGAATTAAATTTAAAAATAAGCCGACACAAAATGACTTAACAGCAAAGTCAATCATGCATTCATTTTGTAAACATGACTACTGACATGCAGACTAATTATTTCTAAATCCAATGTGCAATTTTTTTTTATAATAACACTAACTGAAATATATCATTAAAGTAGTGCATCATAAGCCAACTTTTCATAATCCAATTACATCCTGATGGCTTCTCCTTTATTTACTGCTGAATATTCTGAGCCGAAAGACTTGCGTTATGGAAAAATTATATTTTCAAGCAATGCAAAATCACCACATTAAATTTGAACAACAAGTTAATTCCTGATGCCACCTAGTGGTCAATGTTGCTAAATCAGTATTTTGTTTAGAGGAGTTTTTCTCAA
>CM070836.1:34449971-34487071 GCA_036326025.1 Chrosomus eos | reverse complement strand
AAAACCGGAAATTTAGCACACAGACCATTTTTACCAAAAGTGACTTTAACAGTGCATCCCCAGTCCAAATTAATTGCAAAAATAAAAGCAGGACATACTTGCACAGAATATTTGGAACATGATCATTTTTAGGTGAACTATTCCTATTATTTCTTCCAAGTGTATGACTTCTGTGGAACACCAAAGCGATATGGATTATTACAAAAAAAATTTTACAGCAAAAAATGTCCTCCAGTGACAGAAACATCACCTGGTAATAGGCTTGTCACGATTATTGATTAATCATTTGATCATGGTTATTAGATCAAATCCCAACTATTTGAGATAATTGTGCAGTTTCATTTTCAAATCACATTTTGCCAAAGAACATAATTAAAAAACTGTTATTAAGTACCAAAGAGAGTCAAAAGTCTGCCTTCATACAAAAATGAAGGTTTGTGGGTTTAATCAGAATGCATTCAATTATATTAATTTTTAGATAATTAAAATAAATCAGATGGGCCTATTAAGTAAAAAAAATAATAAATCATATAATGTGTTAGGCTTACACTGTGACGTGAGCAAAACACAATTAAATCATTAAATCACAATTTTTTTGTATGGCAATTAATGATCATCAGAAAATGCATGATCTCTACGAGCCTACCTGGTATATTTCCACCGGCCGACTCTCCATGTGAAGGTCCCAGATCTTGAGGGTCAGATAATCTCTGGTCATCATGTATCGGCCGCTGTGACTGAACTTGACGTCTGAGATGGATGAGATGATTTCAGAGAAGAAGGACCGTGTGCTGGGGTCCTCAGGTTCCTCAAACACTACACAGAAACACGAGAAATGAGTTCTGAGCGGTTTACTGGTCGATCAATGAAAGGAAAGTGAAGCAGTGAAACTTCAGAAACGAACATTTTGAGTGTTGGTCACACAGAGCGGACGCCCGCATGTCACACAGGCGCACTGATCCCTTGCTGCTGCCGTACACAAACGTGTTGCACTGGAGCGGGTGAAACTCTGAAGCCGTGATCACCTCCGTCAGCTCCTCCATGTTGGCCGGCTTGATATCAACAATGTCTGGGTCAGTGGTTAAGGGCTAAACTTCAGTAAGACAGTGCATCATATGAGAAATAATCAATTCAAAGGAAGATCACCCAATCACCAGCTCAACAGCTGCTTTGTAACATTCATCAAGATACATCTACTAGAGATGCAAAATGACATGAAATATAAGTCTTGTTTTCTGTGAAATTGATCAAAATCAAATGAGTTTGCTTAAAACAAGAACAAATATCTGCAGAAAAATCAACTTAATTCAAAGGGAAACTCATTGACATTTGTTCTTGTTTTAAGCATAAATTCACTTAATTTTGTTAAATTGTTCAAGACTTAATTTTACATGCACCTCAAGATGTTAAGACATTTTTATAAAATAAAAAAAACAGGACAAAAATACTGAGGAAGACTTTTTTTCATTCCATGCAACAATGCCATCCCTTTATGAATTTAAGATTTTCAGCTCTGATTTAATAATTTTTCACAGCGAATGTTACTATAATTTATGCTTGCTTCATACTTATATATACATTCCTTTTCTGAATATTGTTACATTTATAGTATTTGTTAAGTTAGCGGGCCTAAAATGTTTACAGTGTTTAGAATGTATGTTTGACTTTATTGTCTGTTCAGATTTACTGGACAGAAATTCATATTTGACACTGGTATCAAGACATAAATCACATGATTGATCACTCATACATGAAGAAAACATGTAGCTACATGTTCACACACCTATAGTACCCGCCTCAATTGGGAATTTGATTTAAAACCGTCACCGCCAATGGAACAAATGATCTTTTGTAAATGTTCCTTTTGGCAAACGGTATGCGTAGCCTCCGCCCCGAAGGAAATACCTCAAAGCAGGAGTAGAGGAGTTGAGTCTGATCTGAATATACTGCTAGCGCCCTTTTCTCCATGAAATGTGAAAACAGCTCTTGCAATGTACTCTGTTTTTGGCTGATAATTTTATTACTTACTCGTGTTAATTTGTCTTATCTCTCATTTCTTAAGTTTCCGTACCATGATACAATATTATAAGTTAAAACACTTTCGATCATAGATCTATAAACAATAGTTAAGATCCTCCTATCAATCCCAACATTTCTAAGATTCCTAAGCAGACTTAAACTCTGTCTAGTTTTCTTATGTGTATGGTCCACATTCTCCTGAAACGAAAGTTTGTCATCAATGATTGTAACTAGATATTTAAAATGTGAAACTTGCTCTATCTTTATACCTCTTATAACTTGTTCATATGGGGGGCCAGCTATACCTTTCCTATTTTGATTCCCTTTGTCTTCTCTATGTTCAACCGTAGATGACTGTTGTCAAACCATTGTACAAGACTTTCAATACACTCAAAATAGGTAGAACAATTCTTATCTTGTTTGGCAAAAAAATTTAAACCAAATCATCTGTGTATTTGATGAGGGTGAGATCATCCTTATTACACCGAAGCTTGTTAGTATAGACAGAGAAAAGCAGAGGGGATAATACGCAACCCTGTATTTAAAACTATAGAATCAGATAAAATTCTATTAACACAGATTCGTTGGGGCCAATTACTTAAGAATTTTTCAATCATTATTTATTTATAATATTATTTATAATATTATTTGGCCACTTATAATATTATAAACCCTATTACTGTTTTATATACCAGCATTTTACATTATTTCTGAATGTAATAATAAAGTGTGACTTGATGCAACTTATCTGTGCTTTTTTTCTCTCAAAGATGGTGCGACTTATCTTTCGTAATTTTTTTTAATGATTTCTAAAGGATCACGTGACACTCACTGAACACCGATGTAATGATGCTGAAAATTCAGCTTTGATCACAAGGAATACATTTTAAAATATATTACTAAATTATACATTTTAAAATATATTAAAGGATAATTCCGGTATTTAGCACTGAGTCTATTTTCTAGTTTGTTTTGGATGAACTAGAGTGGTGGACACAGAAATGTTGACGATGGGTCCGGTCTCGACTTTTTTACTATTTTAGAATCGCCTCTGAGCGCTTCAGAGTGGCTGTCTATGGGCATGCACAAACATGTGCTTAAAACAACCCTTAACGTTCGTTTTCAAAACTGTGCAACTCATCGAGTAGTTAGTGGTGTTCATTGATGATTAAAAAAAATATATCGGCGCAATGTATGATTTCAATCTATGTTATTTGTTATAGTGGAACTATTTTTTCAGATACCTCACAACCGCGTATAAACTTCCGCTCGATATTTGAGTCTGAAGCGTTAGCACACTCCCGACCACTTGATGGCGACAACCACGCCATACAAGGACGCTGTACGGAACACGGTGTCTAGCGCATAGACCTTCTGAGAGACGGAGAACCGAGCGAAAAGACTACAACCAAATGTAAACAGACCCCTTTCCGTTTCTGGTAGCGCAGTAATATAATCCAATGAGTCATCCAACAGAAATCATGTGATTTTAAAAAATATTCAGTTTTTCAAACAGTGAAAAAACTGAACACAAAAAACACACAAAATTGGCAAAAAAAAATGCTAAATAAAACACGACAGAAACTACGCTACTTGTTTTGGATCATCACTAACCACTCGGTGAGTTGCACAGTTTTGAAAACGAAAGTTAAAGGGGGGCGCGTCGCGCAGTGCCATGTCTTTTAAATTCGAACACATTATTCTCTATGAGAGTACACACACCGGCGGCGCCTGTCCGCGGCGCCCAGCAACGGCTCAGGACCGTGTTCAAAATCCTGCCGCGCCACAGGGCGCCCTTTACATAGTTTTATATTAAATTTACATTTATGTTTCTCAAATCGTAGTTATTGTATATACGGACTTCACCCTGTGCTGCAATATACATTTAGTTTTATATTTATTTACAGAAATCAGAAAATTGCCAATGTTATCGGATTTTCAGGTGAGAGTTGTCCTAGACGTGGCGTGGCGCGGCGCTGAGCTGCGCGTCCGGTGTGCGACCCCCTTAAGGGTTGTTTTAAGCACATGTTTGTGCATGCCCATAGACAGCCACTCTGAAGCGCTCAGAGGCGATTCTAAAAGAGTCAAAAAGTCGAGACAGGACCCATCGTCTAAATTTCTGTGTCCACCACTCTAGTTCATCCAAAACAAACTAGAAAACAGACTCAAAGTGCTAAATACCGGAATTATCCTTTAAAATAGAATAAGTGTGATTTTAAATTGTAATAATATTTCACAATATCACCGTTTTTACTATATTTTTGATAAAAAAAATGCAGCTTTGGTGAGCAGAACAGATATTTTAAAAAACATTTAAAAAAAAATCTTACTGACAGTAGTGTGGGAATAAACAAAACTGTAAAATCAGGATACTGAAGCTTCGGTCGGTGAAGTCCAGGTGCCATAGGTTGACCCTGAGGTCATCGGCGGACAGATACGTCTCGTTGTCGCTGTTGACTGAGATGGAGTTGATGTGGTAGGTGTGAGCGTTGGCGTACACCCGCCGTGGACTCGCCTCCACCATCAGATCCATCGGCTGGAACACGGGAACCTGTGCGGAGCAAACCGGGTTACTCAAATGGGTTTGCTAACGCATGAACATAATCCTGAGAGTGTGTGAATCTAAACACACCCGTAGTGTTGTGAGTGATGACGGATGCCTGTAGCGGCCGTCCTCTTCTTTGAGGTTATACCCCTCTGGCCTCTTGTCTCGTTCACTGATTTTCCAGAGCTTGATGGTTTTATCTGTGTGCAATAAAATAATGAAGCATTGCCTACATCTATAAATGAGTCTGTATCTGCGCCAGTGTTAAACTAAAACAATTTTCAGTAATCGAACTAAAGCTCAAATAAAATATTGGATGAAAAACCTAAAAGAAAATGAGAAATGTTATCTTGGGAAAATGAACTTAAATAAGTTCAAGCTGAAGTACTAAAATGACTAAAACTGAAATAATTATAAAAAAGGAATAAAAATGACAAATGCATGTAACAAAATTAAAACTTTTGAAATTAAAATAGTTAATTCAAAATTTAATAAAAAATAGCATTTAAGTAATGTTAAAATAACACTTGATTTCATCGGTTAGCTCACCGTTTGTCGACAACAGGAAGTGTGCAGCATTTTTCTGAGGAAGCCAGCGGATCTTGTTGATCTTTTCCTCGATTTCCAGACTCTTCAGATAGTCGAACTCTGGCTCGTGACTCTGGAACGTGCTGTAGACGTTATACTCCGCATGGCACTGTGGCAGGTTCTTACTCTGACAGGACACAGAAATAACACATGTGAGGGATAAAACTTAGCTAGGTGTGCATTACATGATTTTAATGCACAGCCGTGGATTTTCCTGCTTATACTAAGTTTAAGGGCCCGAGTTCACTTCATTTTCTGCGTCTCAAACACGTTTGAGCTTCAGCAAGAACCAATGAGGTTTATTCACGTGTTACGCATCACGTTTTAGTTTCTGTGAGAGCCAATGAGGTTCATTCACGTGTTACGCAGCACGTTTGAGCTTCAGCAAGAACCAATGAGGTTCATTCACGTGTTATGCAGCATGCTTTAGTTTCTGCGAGAACCAATGAGGTTCATTCTTGTGTTACGCAGCATGCTTTAGTTTCTGCGAGAACCAATGAGGTTCATTATCATGTTACGCAGCACGCTTAAATTAAAGGTGGGGTATGTGATTTGCAAAACAGCCGGCAGATTTTGAAAATACACAACTCAAAAGGTCCTACCTTCTTTCCCTGACTCCACCCACTCGAAGAGGGGCATGGGGGAGGGGGGTATGGTACGACCGTTTGATTGATGCACTGACTGTCCAATGATTCTAGACGGTCTTGAAAATGATTGGCTGGAGTTTTTTGAGTCCTGCCCGTTCCACAGATGATTAAATTTTTTAATTTTCATTTCAGTGCTTCTAACTCAGTGGCTGTAAGTGGGTTAGGAATAGGATTTCAAGTGATTTTGAAAAAATGGTCAAAAAGAAAATCACATACCCCACCTTTAATCAAAAATATCTTCATTTGTGTTTTGAAGATGAACTAAAATTTTACGGGTTTGGAACGACATGAGGGTGAGTGATTATAATGACAGAATTTTCATTTTTGGATGAACTATGCCTTTAGGGTTAATACTAGACAGAAATTCAGGTTTACTTTTTAAAATAAAATTAAGTTTTAAATAAAACTGTCGCCTATAAATAAGAAATATTGATCTGAAATATATTATTAGCTAAACACAGCTTCCATGTAGAAAGCAGTTGCTAACAAGCAGCAAGTTCAAACTAGACGGACATTTACGGGATATGGTACATTCATACAACTTATTACACGGTATTTCGCCACATAAATAATTATAAGGGTAAGAGATATTGATTTGAGCTTAAACTATTTTAAAATCGTACTTTTTTGTTATATTATAGTCCATTACAGTGTACAAAACGATCGTCACAAAATGGCAGCAGCTGCGTTTTTATGAAACAAGAAAGAGTGAGTTTGCAATACCGGATGACAGAAATAACTGTACACAAAATATTGATTTGAATTTTAATATTTTATTAGCTAACCAATTTTATTAGTTCCAAGCAAGCGTAAAGCGCCAACTTCAGCTACCCAGATGAGCCTGTGTTATTAGTGTTTACTGGTTATTATAGGAGGATACAATATTGCTGGATGGTGCGATTAACCAATCAGAATCAAGTATTCCACAGAGCCGTTTAATAATGGTACACAAGTAACGCTAAAACACCACTGCGTTGCATATTATTAAAGGAATAATCCATCCATAAATGAAGCTTTTAATGTTGCATATTCAAACCCGGCGGCGTGTCGGCACGTGAGAACCAATAACATTCTGTATGTTGCCAGGTTTGAATATGACCTCCTTTTGCATTTTAAATATCAATTTCAAGCCCATTAATGCTCCACCCTTTAACTGTTTGTGTAATGACCAGTAATCCATCTCACCTCTTGTTCTTGCTGGAAGATCACTATTCTTCCGCCCCGGTCTCCTGTGGCCAAAAGCTCCCCGGAATGATTGAACTCCACCGCAGAAATGATGTCAGCTGCAACACACAAACAAACACACACACACACACACACAATAATGAATAATTGAAGAGATCAACTATGAGACCATATTGTTTCGCTGAATGTTTCTGAGAATATAAGTGACTCTTGTATTTGTGCGTGTGTGGGCGAGCACATGCGGAGCCTGGCATTAAAAGCATCTCAGGCATCTGCACACGCAGTGCCATCCAGCAACCCCCCATCCCAGCATTCCCTAAGAATAACAGTCTCTCTCTCTCTCTGTCTGTCTGTCGTATTATTGTGACGGGCAACAGTGTGGTGCTGGGTTGTGCCATGTTCTGACTCAACCCAGAGAACAAATCCTTTATGTTTACAACAATTTAACCTCATATATAAATATATATAAACATAATGAAACATATTTTGAGACGAACGGTCCGAATTCACAATTAAAACGCCACTAAAACATTTCCAAAACTTACAGAACATCAATCTCAGAGCTCTTAAAGTTTTATAAAAAATTACTTTCTAAATTATTTGATAAATATAGCACTCAAAAGGGCGCTTTGTAGCTGATAGAATATGTTATAGTAAATGAAAAATTATATGCAAATCTCACTCTCAGTATTTATATAATATTATTTCCACTTGTCAGGTTACATTTCATTTGAAATGTCAAGTTTTTCCATGGATATAAATCACAATTTTACAATGTTCTCATGTGTTACCATGATTAGCATAAGAATGTTTGCATAATGGAAACTCATGAAAAATGAATAAATTCTAGTGCTGTCAAATCAATCGGATCTAACATAAAAGTTTTTGTTTACATAATTGTGTGTGTGTGTGTGTGTGTGTGTATATATATATATATATATATATATATATATATATATATATATTATACGTGCACACACACACACATATATGTGTGTGTGTGTGTGTGTGTGTGCACGTATAATAAATATATATATATATACACACACACACACACACACACACACACACGTACATAATATGTGTAAAATTATGTGTATTTACACTCTATACACACACACACACACATATACACATATTATATCATATCATAAACTTCAGGAACAAAGACGTTAAAGGATAAAGAAAAATAATAACTTCATTACAATACTACAGATTTGTTAACTGGGATAATATCCAGCACAGTCACAAAAAATGATACTGAGAAGAAGCTTTGAAGATCCTTAGTTAATTTATTATTGTTTTACAGCAGTAACTGTGGTATTTTGGGGTTGTGGGTTTCTTGTGGTGTGTCAGGGATGTGTCTTACCTTCAGCTACATCATCATCTACGGCTCCTTTGACCTGGGACAGACACCAGCGGCTCTGGCCGTCTCCATCTCCTGGAACCGAAGACAAATTCACACTGTATGTCCAACACGAGGACCACATTAAACCCCCCCTATCTGTGTCCACTTCAACAAATAGTTCTGATCGAGAAATCCTCATGAAACACAGACATATCCAGCGAGTTCACATGGATTTGAGAACGAGCTGTTGATCGGGACTGTGTCCAGCAGTCTGTGCCAAACATCTGAGCACAGCAGCATCAAACATCTGACGATCTACACATGCATCAGACACAGAGGTGGGACCTTATTTCTGCTTCACCGTGACTCGCACATTTAAATCACAATCAACATACACACATTTAACAACCTACAACCATTGCAGACCACAAAATGTGGCAGAATATCAGATTTACTTTCTAAGCGACGCAATACACCGCATAACATTACGTGACTGCATGAATCATATTTAATATAGCGAAATTAAAGTTGCTTATATATACCGTCCATGCTGGGCTGGATCTGAATCAGTCCTGGGCCTGTTTATTTTTCGATGTTGATTTCAAGCGTCTTTTCCTCTGACTCGGTTACTTCATAAAGATATTTTAACAAGAGAATGTTTGTTTTCTTAACACGGTGCTGGAATACGGTTTGATTTCATAATTCCCTCCGTACAGAAGCGTGTTTAGCTCTTCTATCATTCCGCACACACGCGCTGGTTTTGCGTGATCCGGTGACGTCACGACTCACGCAAGAAGGCGAAGCCCGACAGCGACCACGCGCGGTCACCATCCAAAAACACATTGTTTTTTAGATAAATACTTAAAGGGATAGTTCACCCAAAATTAAAAGTCTGTCATCAGAGGTATACTATTGAGTTGTTCCAAACCTGTATGAAGTTCTTTCTTCTGCTGAACACGGAAGAAGATATTTGGAAGAATATGGGTAATCAAACAGTTGTGTTGAACCATTGACTTTCATAGGGGGGGAAATACTATGGAAATCAATGGGCCACAACAGCTGTGTGGATGAACTGGACCTTCAAGTCGTAATGACAATTTGTAGGCCAAAACGGAAGGTTTTACGATATACTAATAGTTGAGTTGAAAATAAACTAATATTTATGTGGGAATCTTTTGGTATCTGACGATTCGATTCTTGAGGTCATGAATAGAGCTCTCGGATTTCATCAAAAATATCTTAATTTGTGGTCCGAAGAGGAGCGAAGGTTTTACGGGTTTGTAACAAAATGAGGGTAAGTAATAATGACAGTATTTTTATTTTTTGGTGAACTATCCTTAATGAAACAGATGGCAACAGTTTATGAGGCTGCTGTCCCTTTAAGAAAAAAAGGCACAGACCTAATATACTGTTACACATCCGATTTGCTCCCAACTATTAGCTTTTGTGTAGGACATAACAGATTGTGTTTACCTGAATATTCCACACAATGTGCATTTTGACATAATTGTGTGTGTATTTGACCATTCAAGCACAATAAACTGTTCCGAATTAAGTTCTCTTTCACAGTTTATTGTGCTTGAATGGTCAAACACACAATTATGTAAAAATGCACATTGTAAATAATTCCTAAAGAAAGTTTTCTACATGTTTTCTTAGGATGTTTGTATCTTTTGATGATTGTTAAAAGTAACTAAGAAAAGGGACCATATCTCCCCTGTTCTTGCCTCATTGCATTGGCTACCAATAAAATGTAGATTCGACTTTAAGATCCTTGTTTTCACATACAAGGCACTATACAGTTCGGCCCCAGATTATATTTGTGATCTTATTAGGCCACACACAGCCTCTAGGTCACTAGATCTTGTGATCAGTTACTTTTATCTGTCCCTCGTTCTCGTTGTAAAACAAAAGTTGATGGAGCTTTCTCTGTAGTCGCCCCAAAGCTCTGGAACATTTTACCTTTAAACACCAGGACCTTTTAAATCCAGTTTAAAGGCCTATTTTTACTCTCTTGCGTTCGAGTGATTATGTGTATGTATTTTATTTGGTGTTCTACGCTATGAAATGTATACATAGAATGATTTTTGATACTTGATTTTTATCTCCATTTCTTTTTTTTTCTTTTTTACTCCTTTTCTCTTTTTTTTATTGATTTGTTGTATTGTATTGTATTGTATTGTATTGTATTGTATTGTATTGTATTGTAAAGCACTTTGGATGAATTACAGTTGTGTTAGATTTGTGCCAAATAAAACTTGACTTGACTTGACTAGACTACCTTTAACCTTTAACTACCTTTAACATATTTTATAAAATCCATTCAACTAAAACCAGTTAGCCTACTTTATGACATCATCTTCCAGGAAGTGCTACATTATTTTAGAGGGAAATCAACAGCACCAACATTAGTAAGTATGGATTAAATGAATTCTGTGTTGTTTTGTGCGTGATTATATGTCACCAATCCTGTTCACAATCACACATATGGATTTGATATCAACATTTTCAAACTATTTTAAAATCAAAATTCTTGCATAGTGAACATAATTAAGTTATAATTAAAATGTTTTAAGTTAAAGTTTATTTTCACCACAGCTGCATTTATTGAATGAAAAATCCCCCAAAATATGAAGCTGTTTCCAACACTGATAATCAGAAATGTTTCTGGAGCAGCAAATCAGTTAAGACTGGAGTAATGATGCTGAAAATCTAGCTTTGATCACAGGAATAAATTACATTTTAATATATAAGATAGAAAACAGCCCTATTTTAAATGGTAGCTAATAATATTTCACAATATTACAGTTTTACTGTATTTTAATCAGTTAAATGCAGCCTTAAGAACAGAAGAGACTTGTAAAAAATCTTGCTTACCCCAAACTTTTGAGCCGTAGTGTGTATACATAAGCATTATGTCAGATTATTGTTTTTTTCCCCATGTTTTTAGAACAAGCAATGGGAAAGAGATGAGAAATCACAGTCTGGCTATTGATTTACCAATAATGCATTATTATTTTTTGCAATAGTGCATTAACTGAAATTGTATCTTTAAAACAAATTAGTATCAAGCTGTAAAAGCAGAATAAATAGATTTTAATGTGTGCTAGTGCAGCCCAGAGGCATTATTTGTATGACATGGCCCATAAAGATTAATTTCTCCTATTAAACCGAACACGTATGGCATCTTGGATCTAGATCCCCAGGTCTTTTTAGCAAGTGAATTGATTTAGACCAAAACAAAAGCTTTATGAGCCTTTTGATTTTCATCGCAATTCCCTTGATCCTAATTAGCACAACTATGCAAGTTAAACGATTTCAAACAAAGGCCACTTTCACTGTGTGCTGTGTAACTTTAGTGTACTGCTTACTGCACAGTTTCTACTGCATATTTGTGACTACTTTTAGAAAAGTCTGAAACCGAAGCCTTCATTGTTGTCACATGATCTCACATGTTGTTGACGGCCTGCGAATAGAGCATTTATCAGGTTGCGAATGCCATCGTAGTGTACTTTGGTTGTATACTGAAAGTTTTGGCAATTTGTAGTAGATCATTTCATGCAGAAAATGTGGGAAAACCACTATTCTAAAAAATAATTATTCCAAACATAAGATTCCAGGCAAAGTTCCGCTTTTAGGGCTAAAAATGCAACATGAGATTTATTACTTTGTCCAAATATCTCTATTATAATGATAATAAAACAGCCATATAGTCTATGTCTCCTCGAAGAACTGTATCTTGAAATTTGACAACATTTAATCACCTGTTAGATAAATGTCATCATATTTCCTGCCGGAAGGTGGCAGTGTGTTCCTACTTATTGATCAAGACCAGACTGAGCTCCTTCTGGCAGCTAAACCACTTTAACTTATCAATAATTGAATAGATAATTGAGATAACCACAATGTAACACCCTGAGAGGATTTAGTTAATGATTACTGTAGATTGCTGAATTAATGTCCTAGAAATATTGCCATTTCTCACGCCAAGCCCTGAAAGCAAGCCTGTTGAAATATTTATGCAATAACTAGCATGAATACAAAAAACATGTTTGATAGGTGAAAACGTAACTGTTTTTCAGTAAGTAATGCATGTAATCAGCCAACATGTAATCAGACCTGTTTTATTTTCATTACACATTCATGGTACACGACTAATCAGATCAGAATTAGAATAAAAAATAAACAAACAATTAAAAAAATTGATTATGAAGATAAACTTTTAATAACAATAAAAAAGAAACATTTAACAAATAATCAAAAAGTACATTCAAATAGACAGACAGACAGTATATATATATATATATATATATATATATATATATATATATATATATATATATATATATATATAGATAGATAGATAGATAGATAGATAGACAGACAGACAGACAGACAATATATAGATAGATAGACAGACAGACAGACAGACAGACAGACAGACAGACAATATATAGACAGATAGACAGACAGACAGACAGACAGACAGACAGACAGACAATATATATATAGATAGATAGACAGACAGACAGACAGACAGACAGACAGACAGACAGACAGTATGTATATATATAGATAGATAGATAGATAGATAGACAGACAGACAGACAGACAGACAATATATAGATAGACAGACAGACAGACAGACAGACAGACAGACAGACAGACAGACAGACAGACAGACAGACAGACAGACAGACAGACAGACAATATATAGATAGATAGACAGACAGACAGTATGTATGTATATATATATATATATATATATATATATATATATAGATAGATAGATAGATAGATAGATAGATAGATAGATAGATAGATAGATAGATATACAGACAGACAGATAGATAGACAGACAGACAATATATAGATAGATAGACAGACAATAGACAGACAGACAGACAGACAGACAGACAGACAGACAGACAGACAGACAATATATAGATAGACAGACAGACAGACAGACAGTATGTATATATATATATATATATATATATATATATAGATAGATAGATAGACAGACAGACAGACAGACAGACAATATATAGATAGATAGACAGACAGACAGACAGAAAATATATAGATAGATAGACAGACAGACAGACAGACAGACAGTATGTATATATATATATATAGATAGATAGATAGATAGATAGATAGATAGACAGACAGACAGACAGACAGACAGACAGACAGACAGACAGACAGACAGACAGACAGACCGACAATATATACATAGATAGACAGACAGACAGACAGACAGACAGACAGTATATATATATATATTATATATATATATAGATAGATAGACAGACAGACAGACAGACAATATATAGATAGATAGACAGACAGACAGACAGACAGACAATATATAGATAGATAGACAGACAGACAGACGATATATAGATAGACAGACAGACAGACAGACAGACAGACAGACAGACAGACAGATTATAGATGGACAGACAAAGAGATGAAATAGATAGAGGTAGATGATATATAGCTTTGTTAAATGAAATTACTCCATGCGGCATCTGTTATACATGTGTAAGTGTTACAGACTAAACATATATTTACACTACCTATGATAGTCAGTATCTTTTTTGTTTTAATTCTATCGAAGGATATTGTTTAAATGATTATTAAATATATTGTTTACAGATCATTTAAAGAAACCTAAAATTAGATTAGATCCTGTTATGTCATTTTTCTGCCATAAAACTGCAAAATGCAATAATGATCTTTTCCAAACAGATTTCCCGTCTGCTGTTTCAGAAATACATCACGCCAGTACATGAGCCAGAAGTTGACGTGTCGGGACACAGAATCAAACAGGTCAGTGTTTAGAAAGCGCCACAGATTCACAGACTTACTTTTAGCTGACTTTACAAACTCTAGTCTGTAAATCATATGGTGCCATTTATGTTTCTGTCATGAATGACACTTCAAGTCATGCTATTAGTTTTTAAAGCAATCAGATTTAAAATCAGACTTAGCACTGAAAACACCTTTATAACTGTATCGTTGCAGTATGTTTTGCACATGTTATGTTTTGTATAAAACATCTAGTTTAGCAGCTGTACTCTTTTGCTCAGGTGTCCTTGCAGAAGTGTGTTTTAGGCCCTGCATCCCACAGTCACGGATCAGCAGACGGAGAGAGTGAAAGTGAACACATCCCTGACCCGCTGTACTGAAGCACAACAAAAGAAGAAACGGCTGTGCCCTGGTATATAAGATCACAAACATGGCCTTCTGCCAGTGGCTACCCATATGTCACGCACTCCCTCCACATAAATTCACCAGGCTTTACTTTGATTAAAATATAAATCATAATTTATGTACTGCCCAGGGCCGCCATTTCATCAAATGCTGATAAATACAGAGAGAAGATGGAAAACAGGGAATGATGAGTAAAGAAAAACCCCTGGAACTCTTCAGGCACTTTTACACGACTCATGTCAGGGTTCAAGGACCTCTCACACGCCACGTTGACCTCAGCATGAAACGCATTGCTGGCAGCTTCGCTGAAGGACTATTACAAGGTTGCTAGGAAGCAAGAAAGCAGAAGGGAACAGGGAAAATAATAGCGAGGCAAATGGAACATGCATTTGAGAATAGAATAGAGAAAGTCCTGGTGATTGCTTTAATGCATCAATTTTTGATTTTTGCACCAAGCACTGCTCACATAAACATAAGTCATGTATGTAGGCTATGTCAAATGTCAAAGTTGAAACTTTACAACACTTTATTTTATAAAATTTGGATTTTATACATTCATTTCTTATTCAAACTAAATCCTGTCATCCAGCCATCTCCTCCCTTCCTCTTTCATCATCATCACCAAAAATGCATTTAGGTGGACAGAAAGATCAATACAGTACAAAGAACATTAAAAAGTATTTTCTGTTAACCATAACCAAATGCTTTGCGCCGTTATTTGTTGCGTATGACGTGCATGTTCAAGTAAGTCAGGTGTGCGCAGATTCTGCGCAATGTGCTGTAGCTATTTAACCCATAGACAGTAAAAGAAAGATTTAATATCATGATGATGACTCAAGAGTTGAGTAGCCTATTTGGGCTAAAACTGCGCAGATTTGGTTTACACAAACTTTCCGAGGAAAGTGAGTAAACATATTAGGCTAAGTAACACACCAAATTGGCCAGTGATTTGACAGCGTCACTCGCCACAGTTGATTTTTGGTAGTGATGTGTCGTTCATGAACGATTCGTTCATTTTGAACGAATCTTTAATATGACTCGGGACTACCGAGTAGTCTCAGAGAGTGATTCGTTCATTTTGTGTTGACCGCGCATGCGCAACATATGGGTTCTGAATCTGTACTGGAAACAGAAATGATTAGTTCATCTCTCGAGTCTTCGGGTTCGGGACGGCTCCGAGTCCTTCGTTCTTCCTGTCAGTCCCATAGAGGCTATGCTGTCAGTCCCGGAAAGAGAAATGATTAGTTCATCTTTCGAGTCTCGAGTCTCGGGTTCGGCCGGGTCCGAGTCCTTCGTTCTTCCTGTCAGTCCCATAGAGGCTATATGCTGTCAGTCCCGGAAAGAGAAATGATTAGTTCATCTTTCGAGTCTCGGGTTTGAGTCCTTCGTTCTTTTGTCACGTGACTTGTCACCGTATTGAATAGCCTACTAACAACCTTTTTACAAACAAGCACGTAGTTATAATAGTAGTTAATTCATGTATAATATATAGTAAAACACACCACAGATGCACAAGTTCTAAACATTTAGAAAAGAGACGGACAGGGACAATAATAAGATGGAACTTTTATTTTTCAGATAATGTTTATTGCACATATTTAGAAATGTATATTCCTAAATATAAAACAATAGGCTTATACATTCAGACGCAGTCAATAATACGAATCTAATAATAATAATACCAGATACCAGCGGTCACGTGACAAAAGAACGAAGGACTCAAACCCGAAGACTCAAAAGATGAACTAATCATTTCTCTTTCCGGGAGTGACAGCATCGGCTCTATGGGACTGACAGGAAGAACGAAGGACTCGGACCCGGCCGAACCCGAGACTCGAAAGATGAACTAATCATTTCTCTTTCCGGTCCTGCTGTATCACACACGGCACGGTCGGCCCAGCAGACAGATCAGAGTCAGACACTGACGAGTCGACAACTAACGTCTCGAGACACGAGAGGAGAACTAACCTGATATAATTATGAAGTTGCAAAGGAAAGAACGTCTCGGATCAGGAGATGAGGTGAACTAACAGAATCAGACTGCAATACCCTATACAATAACCCAACAACTAATCAATTAATAAAACATTTAGGTTTCCTATAATTTGGCTTTGGCTGCATTACCCTATTGTTTATTTTTATTATTTTTACAAATGTAATCAACATTTTCGTAAGTACTAGATGTGTTGGTATATTTAACATGCCATTTTAATTATATTATGCTGAAATGAACGAAATGACTCGAAAAAAGATTCGTTCATTTTGCTGAACGGGACTCAAAGATCCGAGTCAGTAAAATGATCCGAACTTCCCATCACTAATTTTTGGTCGAATTTGGCGGGTGTTAATTTCAAACCCTATATATATACGGAATGCTTGATTGGTGGATGAACGTTCTAGGTGTGTAATTATTTTCAGGGAAACGCACGGCTAAAGTAGTTCTAGGCAGGTTTTGACCGCATTACATCCATATCACTTCGCCAAATGCGGTCCATACAGCCTAGAACAGCAAAATAACCAAAATCCACAACAACACTGACTAATCAAATAAATGTAGTTAACAATAGGATAAAAAAGACACATCATTTTCATTTTTTAACCAAAAAATTTAGTTTTTACAGAAAGCTTTCAGTTTTGCTATTCGTAGAGACGCTGCTGCCGAACACTGACGCTCAGACTCAGGTAATTCACAAATGCCTAATCTCTCACTCTTTCTCATTGATAACTGCATTAGTGCTATCAGTCGCTCAAGTGTCCGTTACTAGCTCAAAAAATATGTTTGGGAATTAGCACCGGAGGCTTGAGATTAGATGCGTGAGAAAGACATTAGTCCTATATACAGGAGCATTTAAAGGACAAAAACCTGTAGTGTCTTAAAATACAACATCTGAACAATGTCTTGAGGTGTGGTAACAGTAGTATAAGCAGAATAATTGATTCTGGTCCGTTGAATTATTATATAATCTTATATAATTCACATCTGAGGTTCGTTTCGCGGTGTGTCAGCATTACCACCTGATGCGCATTATTTTCGAATAATTCATCGTCGTCAATTATTCCTTACATACTGTATATATGATCCAAGAGCATTGGAGGTCAAGGCCATGTCCTAGTACAAAGCATGTGCTCTGCCAACATGAATAGCAAATAGAGAAATTCGCTTTACTCAGCAAAGCAGTTTCATCATTCGTGTAATCCAAAGCCTGACACAGCTAAAGAGTTTCAGTGTGCTGGAGTGTGTTTGCTTGTGTAGTCTACCGATATACAGAAATGCACTGAAGCTTTAGACAAGATATTGTCCTGTTATTGTAAGACTTTGCATGCGGATAAAATCATAACCCAAGGGGAAAAACCAGGTCACATCAACTTAAAGTCAACGTGAACCCACTTTACTTCTTTAATGAATGTAGGCCTACTAAAGGAAACAGGATTATTATGAATAAGCAAAAACTTCAGGAATGTTTTAATGTTTTTGTTAAGGATTTTATGTCAAGGAATAGACTATATAATATTTCACCAAAAATGTGTATTTAGAAAATATAAGGTTTTGAAGCATGATTAACCAGCTCAAACTGCATCCAACGTATTCTATACCAGTTTCAAATTTAATTTGACGATTTAACTAATTTCATATTTAATGATCTTTACACAGTTACTGAACGAAAATCAACACTAAACCGACTTCAGCTGAACAATGACATTCATTTATTTATTGAACTCTGTTCGCATCACTGAATCATTATTTTCCTGTTTATCCCTGTAAAACAATCCTATAACGCGCCATATAAATAAAGTTGGAGGGAACTTGAGATCAAGGTTACAGATAATCATTTATTGAACCCTGTGATTTCTATTTATCTAGGCTCCCTGTGCTGAACTCCACAGAAGGCCTGTTGAACTTGTCTCACCAAGCGCTCATGAGGGATCAACCATGTTGGCAGAGACAAATCTAATAGCTGTGACAAACACCTGTATCATACGAGTCAGATATAATATCAGCACAAACACGGAGCCGCCTCTGGATGAAGAGGAATCCACGGAGGTCTGCGAAGACTCAACGCAACCCGCATAAGAAGCTGGCGAGGTGAGTCAAAGGGCTCGAGGCCAGGTGTTAGTAATTACCCACGAACAAACTGATTATGGTGTGAGTTCCAGGTTAGAGGACTCTCAAGACAGTCAATTACTGAAACAAATCAATGGAAAGCCAGCATATACAACAGACCCGAGGCTGTTGGTCTGAAAGGCTGCGCATGCATTTCTCAATGTCACTGGTTTGTTTTTATATCTCGTTTTAGACTAGTAAATCAAAGGGGTTAATCTACTTCCTTAAAGTCTGTCATTGGTAAATAAATACAAGAATATCCAATTCCTCTGTTTGAAGTCAGGGGAAAATCGAAGTGTTTACTTTATTAATGCACATACAAAAAAAAAAAAGTATTTTTAATCTTTCTTAAAACTTGCTTTGCTTTTTATGCTGTAAAAAGGACGCTAATGAACTTTAGCCTCGTTAACTGCCTTCTGTGGTTGAATAGCAAAAAAAAAAATTCCCCCAACAAATTTGGCCGACATTATCAAGGCAGATTTATGTTATTTAAGCACTGTTTAAGGATACTGTTGTAGGTAATGCAGTCTAAAAATAGTTTTTAAATATCATCTCTCTTACATCTGCACTAGAAATCCTCTGGGCTTGTCTTAATGAACCTTTAGAGACTTGCAGATATTTTTAGTCATTTTTCTGGCAGCAACCAAACAGTTGGAACCATTTGCAGTCATTGTGGGTTTCTTACATTGAGTGTGTTTAAATGCTGTTCTGTTATCTTTGAAGATAATAAAATGTTAAGCAAAAAAATATCTCTAAACCTAGATTTACTCACATCTATTTACCGGCATTTACATGTCTGTAGATGTTGACATCAAAAGCAGAGATTTTTTTTTGATAGATATCATTATTCAAATTTTTGTCCATTGTTTTCTTAACTTTTTAGGCTTGGCTTAGCATGCATTTGTATGTTGAATGTATCTACTTCTCTAGCTTGTTTCATAATCTAGTTGTCTAGTAAACCTTCCATTGTATATTCTGAATATTGTTGGCTCTTTGACAAATTGCTTTTGTTCCTCCTTTGAAAAGATAAAAGCTTGGAAGCTTGTTTCTGCCACAGAATAAAAACATTAAAAACACAAAACAAGATAATTGCAACTTTTTATCTCACAATTATGACTTTTTTTCTCACAATTGCGAGATATACTGTAACTTCTGAGAAAAGAAGTCAGAATTGCGGGATATAAACTTGCAATTGTGAGGAATAGGCTAAAGTTTTTACCTCGCAATTGCAAGTTTATATCTTGCAATTCTAACTACTTTTCTCAGAATTGTGAGATATAATTCTGCAATTGAGATTTATAAAGTCAAATTCTGAGGGAAAAAATGTCAGCTCACAATTCTGAACTTTTCTTACAATTGCGGGTTTATATCTAACAATTCTGACTTTATAACTCACAATTGTCATTGAATTCTTATCATGCAATTATGACTTTATATCTCACAATTATAAGTTTCACATCATGCAAAAAAAGTCAGAATTGTGAGATAAAAAGTCATAATTACTTTTTTTTTTTTTTTATTCAGTGGCGGAAACAAGCTTCCATGTAAAAGCGTCTGCTAAATGCATAAATGTAAATATTTCCTATAATAACGGTTCCTTTAGTGCAGGTTAAGCCTTGTACACACCGGGACGAATATCGGCTTGTGTTATTCGTCAACGTTTTTCAACGCGTTTTTTGTGTTCACACCCAAGCGATTTTCACTGACGATGAGCCGAGTCAACATGCAAATTCATTCCCTGACATTAGATGGCGCTAAATACCCCGGTCCACAAAGTGCTTCTGACACTCGCTTGTCACAAGTTTGTCGCATTTGTCATACAGTTCTTTATTCTCGTTGGTGTCTCTTTATATAGACAACAACAAGACCAGCAGCTCTACATTCATCTTGCCTTGCATCTTCCTCGTCTTATTTCTTCCCGGCAGAGTGTAGACGCTGTATATCTTCTTCGTCGTTACGTATGTGTGCTCGGCAAGGCCGTTTTGTGTTTGAGCGCCACCAAGCTGTGTTTTACTGTAACTTCAGAAGCTCCAGACACGTGAGCAAAAGCACCAATCTCATTGCTCTGATAGTTTTTGACGCGGCGCGTCAAACAAAAAAAACGAACCTGAGGCGTTTTAAAAAAAATGACACTTTTACGCGTGGCGTTTTACGCGTCGGTGTGCACACTCACATTGGCGCCCATTGTTTAGTCACGAGGCATTAAACGTTGACGAATATCGCACGCGAAATTCGTCCCGGTGTGAACAGGCCTTTACATTGAATGTAAAATGCAAACATGCAAAAAGATTAGTTTTCTTTATCTGTCAATTAGTGTTGTTTACTAAGAGAATCATACTCAAATACCGCGTCTACACAGGACGTGAGCGGCATGACGCGACAAAAGCAATTATAATCAGTCATGTTGTCTACACTGGATGAAATTAAAAATACTTCTGACACGAAAAACAAAAGGATTTGCAATGGTCGTGTCTAGTGTAGACAGCCTCGAGCTGTTGCGGCGTAGTGTAGAAAATGTAGTTACTTGATCTGATATTATATTGATGTGCTTTATGAAATGATGTTTTTTTGTAAATTCAAATATACTGTAATAAATTTGAAAGGGTTTCTGGACGTGAAAGTTGGTCAGATCAGCCGCTCTTGATGTATGAAGAAGTTGTGGTTTTACCACAGTGGATGTTTAATAGCAGTTAGTTGTTTAGTAACGATAGAATCGCAGATAGAATCGTTCTTAACTTCTTGCATAACACCATCCAGCATCTCTGAGAACATGTTTCAATGTCAGCCTGTTTTTCTCTTTCGTCCTGTGATTGTGTCATGCTTTTCAGTGCTGACAGCTTTTAACATTTTACTCATGTGGGCTGAATTGACCTGAGCTGCTGCTATAGTGTATGATTCAAAACAAACCAGGTTTGAGAGAAAGACGAGTATCATCTGAATCCCTCCGTTCTGGTGTTTGCTTCTCTAGATTGATGCTTGAACAGATTGTCTGAGTGTCTTCTTTGACCTGATGACATCATAATGGGCATCACTTTACCCCGTCTTGATTGGTGGAAGAGGGTAACAAACCGTCCAATTGGCCTTTTTTCCCTTTTTCATCGCTGCTCCTCATTAAACAAGCAGAATTCATGACTGATACCAGCCATTAACCGCCCCGAACAGCAGTGGGGGAGATGGAAGATTACGACATTATGCAATATCATTGTCCAATTTGATTAGTCGGCACTGCTGTTACCTCCGCAAAGTGAATTAGTTCATCCGGGAGATATGTCAGTGGGTAATATAAAATGGAAATTAAAAATGGCTGAGCTGTCTCTCACGTTCAGTCTTTCCGGTTTCCCCGAATCACGCCGTTGGCTGGCGGTGAGGCCATATGATGGTTTGGGATACACGAGCGTTTGCTCTGGCCGGTTGGTATTTCCACGGACAGCTGCTGTTCCCTCTATTGAGTTACCTACAGACTGCCAGGCGCTGCGGTCCGGGCCCATGAATACCGTAAGAGCCAGTGAAATGATGTCAGCGTCACAGTTTTTGGTCCAAACTTCATTCTGGAATCTTTATAGTCTGTCATATTTAATGAAACCTAATAGGCCTCAGATGTAAAAAGTAAATAAATGTTTCATTCTAAAATCAAATTAAAAAACCTGCGGCCTGAACTGAGGGCAGGCTTTAAACCCGCCTCTGTGATTGCTGGTAAATGTTTCATTTCTTTATTAAAATCTTATGAGTCAAGATGGTCTGAATAATGAGGCCTGAATTTGATTTCAAATAAAATCATCAAAATTAAAACTCTCTTTCATGGGATTTCAATAATTCAGGCTGTGAATTTTTAATTTTTGTAGAGGAAAAGTTTTCATCTTGTTGTCCATAACTAACTGGGAAACAAGATGTCAAAAATGTATGTCAAGAATTTCTCTCATATATTTATATTAAATGTGTGTGTGTTATATATATATATATATATATATATATATATATATATATATATATATATAATATATATATATATATATATAATAATATGTATTTTATCTCAATTTAATATAAAATATAATATAAAATAACAATAACTATTTATAAAAAATAAATGTTAAATATATAATAAATATTAAAAATATTATAGTTATATTTTCATATACTACATATATAATAGATTGTTTATTGCTATTTGCTTTTTTTATTTTTGTTTTGTGTTTAGTGTGTAAAACATTAGAAACTATATTTAATCATCTAGTTCAACTTGAACTTTACAGGGGTCATTATTTCTTGATTTTTATTTTAAAGTACCATAAGTAACTTTTCCTCTTCGGTCGCCCTACTGGTTGGAAACGAAATTGTCCATTGCCGTTGTCGTAAATAATTTAGCCTACCGTCGCACGCACCTCGCTGTTTATCCAGCACCGGCTTTAGAATGAACGATGTCCACAGACAAGGTAAAGTATGTTACATGATTTCATGAAAGGATGATGTATTGCGACATCAGAAACGGAGAAAAACGAAATAATAACTATTGTAGCGCTTGGCGTAAAGCAGTCGAGTTTTGTAGTTCTTTTTGTGTCGGGTTCCTACCCGAACCCGAAGTTACATAGTGCCAGTAAAAGCGATACAGACCCCGTCAGGCGATGGCAGACGTGTCATTTAACTTATTTTAAGTCGATGTACCATCACAAGGGTCTTGGAAATATATTATGAAGGTTGAAAAACTACATAGTGTTACTTTAAAGCCATACGTTTTA
Organism: Chrosomus eos; assembly: GCA_036326025.1. Taxonomy (NCBI): domain Eukaryota; kingdom Metazoa; phylum Chordata; class Actinopteri; order Cypriniformes; family Leuciscidae; genus Chrosomus; species Chrosomus eos. The sequence continues at coordinate 34,463,679 of CM070836.1, read as the reverse complement.
AACCACAGAGCCGTTTGATCACCTTAATGAATTCATTGACTTTTTCCTAAACCGTGAAAGCTAATTTCAATTACAGTTCTGAGAAAAGCGATCCCTCCGAGACAATGTTTTGGGGTTGCATCTGCCAATCTCTCATCTCTTTAACTGCTGTCAGAAGCTGGAGGCCCTCCATCTCTCCTCAAAGATCTTCTGTTTCATCAATGTGATGCTCGTAGTCCATCTTTAAGCAAGCACAATTAAATCCTCTCACTTCTTTAATTGAAATGAATGAGATGAAAAAGCTCGCTAGATTGCAAAATGAAAACTGAAGCAAACAATCCCTGACATCAGACGAGGTTGTTATACTCTTAATGACATTACCGACATGACGAGCACAATAACAACAACAGTCAGGCGAAATAAAACTCAATAATGCGCCTGACGATATCAAGCTGGTATATGAAAAGCACCTGAAATAATTGTTTTTCCACCTCATTATAATGCCACTAATCTCTCAAGGGGACGCCCGCATTAGAGCCAAAGGGTTCTTGTGGACTCTGGTTTAATTTCTGCTAGATTCAATATTAACTGTTTAATTAACACAGCTGAAGAGCGTTATTGAATTGGAAATGAAGATCTACGCGAGGTAACCTCGTTGGTCCGTCGCAGATGAATGCAGGCCGAGCATAAACGAACTAAATTAAGAATCAGGAAGACGCAGCTGTTGTCTTGGAAGACGCTCTCTCAGGAGACCCGAGGCACCTTTCAGGAGCAAACGAGCAGAACGGAGAAGTTTTCTTGTCCGGAAAGATGAGTCTGCCGTGAGTTCATAAAACTGCCCTATTTCTTCCAAAACAGTCTGGAAAAAAGCTGAGACTGTGCCTTTTTCCCCCCCACACACACACAAACACACACACCACTCCTGCACAACCCAAAATGTCATCTTCAGCACTGTTGTGGTTTATTTAGAGGTGTAGGATGATGAAGACGCTCGCTAGATTGCAAAATGAAAGCTGAAGTAAACAATGTCTGACATCAGACGAGGTCGTTATACTCCTAATGACGTTACGAGCACATTATGGGCCAATTGTGTTTAAATGTTAATATTAATGAATCAAATTAATGTCTAGTGGAACCGCACACACACACACACACACACACACACACACACACACACACACACACACACACACACACACACACACACACACACACACACACACACACACACACACACACACACACACACACACGTTTGTTTTTGTGACTTATGAGGACATTCTATAGGCGTAATGGTTTTTATACTGGACAAACTATATATTCTATCCCCCTACACTGCCCCTGTCCCTAAACCTACCCCTTACAGGAGCAGTGTTGGGGAAAGTTACTTTTAAAAGTAATGCATTACAATATTGCGTTACTCCCCAAAAAAGTAACTAATTGCGTTACTTAGTTACTTTTTATGAAAAGTAATGCGTTAAATTACTTTTGCATTACTTTTTCTCATTTGGGCTGGGCTTGCTTGTTTGTTTTTTAATAACAACAAAAAAAGTTCTATTTTTGGCAAATGTTAAGGCCCTTTCACACCAAAAGTGATAAATGCAAGGAAATGCATGTTTAATCCTGTACAGTAGAGGGCGCCGCTCAAACAAACTGTTCAGCCATTCTTCATTACAGAACAATAGGATACAGGAGAAGGAAGTTCAACACGCTTATTTCTACATCTAATCTTTAATAATTTTTGCCTATTAGTATAGTTGAATTAGATAATTGAAGGTTAGCAGCATTGGTTAATAAATTGAGATTAAATACATAAAATATATTTGTGTAATTTACTATAGTTAATTATAAAAGTTTTGCATAAAATTCTGAGATTGCATTTTACTGTTTTTATTCATTTTGAGGAATGCTGAATGTTTTCCTGCAAGTGAGATGAGTAAATGCATGTTCATATTTAGTCTAGAACTACAATAAGCATCATGTTTACTCTGCACGCGCACACACCACACACACACCACACACACACACACACACACACACACACACACACACACACACACACACACACCACACACACACACACACACACACACACACACACACACACACACACACACACACACACACACACACACACACACACACACACCACACACACACACACACACACACACACACACACACAACACACCACCTCCTCACTTTGTTTCTATCAATATGAGGACAGGAGAATTGTCAGTCCATACATGTGAAAAAGTAACTAGCGTTACTTATTTGAAAAAGTAACTCAGATATTTTGTTGCAAATTGAAAAAGTAATGCGTTACTTTACTAGTTACTTGCAAAAGTAATCTGATTACGTAACTCAAGTTACTTGTAATGAGTTACCCCCAACACTGTACAGGAGACATGCTGGATTTTAACATTTAAAAAAAAACATTGTTTTTTATGTTTTTTAAGCTGTTTGAAATATGAGGACGCATGCAATGTCCTCATATTTCACGTGTAAGTTGTAACAGGGGCGTAGCAAGCTTTTCTAAAGTGTGGGGGATGGATGTGGTCAGTGCTGTAAAACTATGTTGTGTAGACCTCTGTCGTTCTAGGGGGGTTCGGGGCATGCTCCCCCAAAAGAAAATTTTGTAAATTTTAAGGTTAAATGCATCAATCTGGTGCACTTTAAGAGCTCAAATTTAAGAGCTTCAACTGGCTTTAACCCATGAACTGTGCACACTGAACAAAGAAAAAGCATTGACTTGTACCTAAAGAGGGCTCAGACATCTTTTTAGTTATGATAGAGTCTCAGTCTACATTACATTATCACTGGTGTTTTAGAATGCCAAACATTTATTATAATAATAGGCTATAATAATGATTTATATAATTATTCCTATGATGGAAAATCCTTATAGCCTATAAAAAATTACTAAATGTATGCTACTGTATAAATGAAAATAAATATATAAAAAGTATATTTTATATTACGCTATAGAATAAGAAAATTACAATACTTTTGTCCTAATGTCTTCACTTGCAAGAAATAAACCCTTGAGCTTTTATTTTGGAGAAAACACCAGATCCATGCTGATCGTGTGAGCAAAGTGCGCAAACAGCCTAATTAAAGTATTTTGCTGTTTAGTCTAAAAAACGAAATATAATACCGAAAAAACTCGACATGTCAACAAAACATAAACATTACATCCTCCCAAACCCATATCAAGCTTATTAAAAAACCTTGAAAGTCATTCAAAGTACCTGGAAAAGGGAGAAATAACCATAAGTTCCCGCCTCCTCAGCACGAGCTGACAGATAAATCTAACATACCAAGAGAGGCGGGACTTAAGGCAGAACAGCCAATCATCAGCCGGTCACACTACTCAAAGCCGGTGTCGTGTTCGAGAGGGCGGGGGAGAGGAGGATCCGCAGAGAGCGCACACACAGAGCAGCCAGAGAAACGGAAGAGCGACTGTAGTAAAGCGTTTGTGCAAAACTGCGGAAAAACTGCAGAAAAAGTGTGGGTGTTGAACCCTCTCACTGGGAAAAGTGTCACCCACATCCCCCACGGGTGCGACGCCCCTGAGTTGTAATACCAGTGTAATACCCATGTCATTATACACATTTGTGTCCCCATATATTTTACAAAAACACACACACACACACACACACACACACACACACACACACACACACACACACACACACACACACACACACACACACACACACACACACACACACACACACACAACACACACACACACACACACACACACACACACACACACACACACACATAAAGTAACAGTAAAACAGAACAAATAAAGAGAAAAAAATACTATGTAAAACGATATGCAAATTTGTTATTTTACTGTAATAATTTTCACATTTAGTAAAAATATGCATATATATATAGTTTTGAATTCTACTTTTGAGTTAGAATTATGTATTTTAGTTGCATCTTTTTCAGAACACACTTCTGACATTCTACAATAGAAAATATTTTTGTTCTCACATTTGCACTTTGTTTCTTTGTTTTCTTTGCTTGCACTCTTCTGTCCAGTTCATCTCAAACCAGCCCAATGGAGTTTAAATCTGTAGCCTGTGCTGGACGTCCCTTGGTTGTTTCTTCAGAGCGTGAAGGTGTTTCGGGTCATTATCTTGCTGTGGGATGAACCCCTGACCAGCGAGGCGTATACCAGAGGGCATTGCATGGCTCTGCAAAATGCTTTGGTCATGCTATTGGTTTAGGGTGTTACTCACTCATTCTCAGTCTCTGTGTACAGCAAAAGAGCCGCAGTCCATCACGCTCCACCTCCGTGTTTGACAGGTTCCTCCTCCGTCCCTTCACCTCCTCGAGCCCTGCGTGACGGACCGCAGATTTTCACATTTTGATTCATCGGTCAAGCCCTTCTTCCAGTCTTCCGCCATCCACTGACGGTGCCCAGGTAAACCTCTTCTTCTGATCCATCTCTCCAATTCTTTGCAATGTGTTGATATATTTGTATATGTGTTGTGTTTTTCTGGCTCACTAGCTTAGTAGGTGTATGGCAATTATTTTGTAAAGGTGCTTAAAAAATGCATATATATATACACACACACACACACACACACACACACACACACACACACACAGACACACACACACACACACACACACACACACATATATATATATACAGTCGTGCCCATAATCATACCTCTGGTAAAAAATGATAAAAAATGGCTATAAAAAATAAATCTGCATCGTTTATCCTTTTGATCTTTTATTCAAAAAATGGGCAAAATCCTTACCTTTCATTGAAGTAAAAGATTTGAAAGTGGGGGGGAAATCACATTATAAAATAAATGTTTTTCTCCAAAACACATTGGCCACAATTATTTGACCCTTTTACCTTTTTGCAATCTCCTTTTGACAAGATAACTGCTCTGAGTTTTCTCCTATAATGCCTGATGAGTTTGGAGAACAACTGACCTGAGATCAGAGACCATTCCTGCATACAGAGTCTGTCCAGATCCTTCAGATTCCCAGTTCCATATTGGTGCTTCTTCTCTTCAGTTCACCCCACTCATTATGGTTCAGGTCAGGGAACTGGGACGGTCATGGCAGAAGCTTCATTTTGTGCTCCTTAACACATTTGGATCGTTGTCCTGATGGAAGATTCAACCACGGCCCATTATAAGATTTCTAGCAGAAGGCGTCAGGTTTTGATTTTTTATCTGTTGATATTTAATAGAATCCACAATGCCATGTATCTGAACAAGAAGTCCAGGACCTCCAGCAGAAAAATAGGCCCACAACATTAAAGATCCAATGGAATATTAAATTGTACACATGGGATACTTTTTATCCTTGTGTGCACCAAACCCATCTAATGTGTTTTCTGCCAAAAAGCTCTTTTTTTAGATTCATCTGACCACAGAAGCCTGCGCCGTTTGAAGATCCAGTCGTGTCTGACCACTGAATATGCTAGAGTTTGTATTTGCATGAGCGAGGAGCATTTTTCTTAAAACTCTCCCAAACAACATGTGGTGATGTAGGGGTTGTTTGATTTTTTTTTAAAGGCTTTCTGACCCCAAAACTCAACTAATCTCTGCAATTCTCCATCTGTGATCCTTGAGGAGTCTTTGGCCACTCAAACTTTCATCCTCACCGTCCATTAAGAAAATATAGACACACGTCCTCTTCCTGGCAGAATCGTAACATCTTTAGTTGATTGGAACTTCTTAATTATTGCCCTGATGGTCAAAATGGGTATTTTCAATTCTTCAGCTATTGGATTGGATTGGATTGGATTTATTTTGGATTAGACAAACAACATAATCCAAAGGATAACATGTTAAAGTGTAAACACTTATTTCCAACATGGTCCTTGGTGTTAGAACACTTAACACAAAACAAATACCTATTACAAGACAAAGACAAAAACATTTAGCATAAATCATCCAAAATTCAAAAGCATTCTAAAATCATAAATCACATTAATTAATCAGTCTACGCTAATTAAAAAGATTGGCTACTCTAGTCTATTCCATAAAAAAGCTTTAACCTGATGTCTAAAAGCCCCTCTAGTATTTACATTTTTGAGGGAAAGTGGTAAGTTATTCCATAATATTATACCTGTGTAAAAAAAAGAATTTCTAGCTGCATTATTGACTCTGGGCACTTTACAAGAACGAACACTGGCCCTAGTGTTATGATTATGCTGTGTATTAACCATTTTTATATGGGAGTATAAATATTTGGGAGCAGAGCCATTTATGACATTATACATATGATTCAGCTTTAACTGCTCCACTCTAACATGTACTGGCAGCAGTCCCACCGTTTTAAAAGCATCTCTACCAATGTGGGTCCGGGGGGGTGCTTTTAACAGGTAGCGGATAACATTATTTTGCATCACTTGTAGTCTGCTTTTAAGTTTAACTGATAATCCACAGTACCAAGCAGAGCATGCATAATCAAAATGACACTGAATCAATGATACAACCAGTAATTTCTTGATAGAAAAATGTAAATGCCTTGTACTGCGATACAAGAATTTCAGTTTACCTGCACACTTGGATAATATTTTATCAGCAATCAATTTACAGGTTAATGATTGCTCTAAAGTTAACCCCAGGTATGTAACACTTTTCCGAGACCCTATTTCAGTGCCATTGCATGAGACCGTAAGTACATTTTTTCTAGACAACTTACTTTTTGTTCCAAATAAAATGGACTCAGTTTTTCCCAGATGTATTGAAAGTCTGTTGTCTATAAGCCACTTGCTAACACTATTTAATTCATTTCCTAGAGTCTTCTCAATCTCACTGATATCATCCCCCGAGACCAACAATGCAGAGTCATCAGCATATAGAAAGCAGCTTACATTTCACTGCAGCTGGCATATCATTAATATAAACTAAAAATAAAAGGGGGCCAAGGATTGAACCTTGGGGCACCCCACAAGTAATATCCTGAGGATCTGATATGGTCCCATCAACATCACATACTTGAGTTCTTCCAGTGAGATAAGAGGTGAACCATTTCACAGCAGTATTTCTGAAGCCTATACTTTGTAGCTTTGATAGTAATATTGCATGGTTTACAGTATCAAAGGCTTTTTGCAAATCAAGAAGAATCATGCCCACATACTTTCCTTCATCAAAGTTTTTTCTAATATAATCACATAAATGAATAAGACAGGTTTCAGTAGAGTATGCTGTTCTAAATCCCGACTGAAGTTCATACAGTAGATTTTTTTTGACAAGATACTCTTCAACCTGCTCATACACCAAACGCTCAAACACCTTCGATATGGCTGACAAAATTGATACAGGCCTATAATTACCAACATCTGATCTACTATTTTTCTTAAAAAGGGGGACTACCCTAGCCCTTTTCATATCACTTGGAAAGATACCCTGACTTAAAGACAAATTTATTATGTGGGTGAGTACCCTAGAAATTACATTGGCACTATCACTCAAAAATCTGGAAGGAATAAGGTCCTGTCCAGTTGCTTTGTTAGTTGACAATGTTGATAGACACAATCTCACCCTCTCCTCTGAGACAGGGCCTATCTCAAAAGCATCAGGAGTAACGTGTTTATTTTTATAAAAAGAATTTACAAACGATGGGCCATATCTACCTGACACACACGGCAACTTATCAACCAGGCTGGCAGCTACTGTCGTAAAAAAGGTATTAAAAACACAAGCAACCTGCTGTTTGTCGACAATCATTTTATCCTCAATAACTAACCCAATATTACCAGACTTAGATTTAGATTTTCCTTTAACGGCCATATCATTATGAACTTTCCATAGCTTTTTGGGCTGATGTGAGTTCGCCTTAATGGCATTGGCATAAAATTCAGACTTTGTTTTCTGTACCTTGTAACTAGTCTGATTACGAAAATATATATATTTATCGTAATCACAAGACAAAGTTGACCTCTTAAACTTTCTGAACCATTTATCACGTTGTCTAATGAGATCCAGAATGTCAGAAGTCATCCAAATTGCACTTCTCTGTTTAATTCTGGTCTCCTTCATTGGTGCAACATTATCCAGAACGGCTAAAAAGTGCTGTTTAAACAAAGACCAAGCCCCATCAACATCATTGCTTCCTAAAACATCTGACCAATCCCTCCTGGAAAGACTTTCTTTAAATTCCTCAGCTATATAATGTTTTGTGCATCTGTACCTAATTGAACTATGGTTACCAGTCTTCAATAGTGATTTAGATATTTTGCGAGTGCAAAAAATTACGTTATGATCACTCAAAGCAATATCAAGGACACCTGATTGAGAAATATTTTCACGTTCTGAAACTAATATTAAGTCCAGTAACGTTTGAATGTTAACAGACACTCTAGTAGGTTCAGTAATTAACTGTTGTAGGCCAGACACCTTACAAAAAGTTAAAAAAGATTCTTTCAAACTACTACTACGAGGCTGTAGTACATTTGTGTTAAAATCACCCATAATGATACATTCGTTCTCAATACATACGTTACTCCTACGACAAACCTTTTCAAATAACTCGTAAAAATCTGTCTGCTTAGGGGGTCTATAACAAACACATATAATAATGGGCTTAGTTTTAGGAAGCAACAGTTCAATCCATGCAGTCTCCAAACCATCCACATGGAGATCAGCCCGTGGGTTATATGTCAAATCGTTCCTTATAAATAGGCACACTCCTCCTCCGTTTCTGTTCCGATCGTGCCTGTAGATGGAGTAACCCAAAAGCTCAACTTCAACATCCTGTATTGATCCATCAAGCCAGGTTTCTGACACGGCAATCACAGCAGCCTTAGAGGTACTTGCAAGTTGACGGACCTCCTCGAGTTTAGGCAGCAAGCTCCTTGCATTAATATGAATAAAATGAAGCCCTTTCCGACTAAAAAACGACTATGTATTTTCTTACATCCACTTTCTATTTTGTGATGCTCAACGATCTTTAGATGCACATCAGAACCATGTTCTGTGGTTTTACTCATTGTGATGTATGATTAAGGGAATTTGGCCTTTGTGCTTCCTCATATTTAAACTCCTGTGACACAAGAAGTCATAGCTGGACAATTTCATGTTCCTAGTCACCCTGGTGTGCTAAAAAAGGTAAATATTAATGGGAATATACTTAAGTTCATAGATATTTTATTCATAAAAAATTGGGGTATGAATAATTGTGGCCAACATGTTTTGGAGAAAAATATTTATTTTATAATGTGATTTCCCCCCAACTTTCAATTCTTTTACTTCAATGAAAGGTTAGAATTTTACCAATTTTTTGAATGAAAGATCAAAAGGATAAACGATGCAGATTTATTTTTTGCAGCCATTTTTTATCATATTTACCAGGGTATGATTAATTCTGGGCACGACTGTATATTAACTGTAAATAGTTCTTTAATATTTGAGTATTAGTGTTACGTGTCAGTGTTTGTTTGGACTTTCAGTTTGTATTTTGATTGGTTCCAGGGGCCTGTTTCAGAAAGGAGGTTAAGTGAAAACTCTGAGTATGTTAACCCTGAAATGAGGGAAACTCTGGGTTTTCCGTTTCAGAAAGGGAGGTAAGTCAAACCCGAGAAAGCAGAGTAAGTCAAGACCGTTTCTGAAAGAGAGGTAACTTATACTCAGAGTCAGTTACCATGGTAACTTACTCTGTGAACCTAACCTGGTCGGGAGCAGGTTTTCTTCAGTAAACTCAGAGTTCCTTGCGGTCTCCTCCCCTTTTTTAAAGAGGAAGTGGTGTTTAAACACCAACAATAATACTAAAATGTATTTAAACATTAAGGAATATATATTGTTTGTCCTTGGTTTAATTGACTAAATCTGTTTTGCAGCACTTTGCCAAAAAATAAAAGGTTTAAAACGTTTGCTAAACTTTTATTTGATTGCCACCGTTTTTGATCATATATTTGTATTAAATCATTTTTTTTTAAAAATCGGAATAAAAAACATTTCATAGAACTCAATTATTTTTTAAACATAATTTAATAATTATTAATGATAAAAAGGTGTTAATCTAATTCATAATCAATTATTGAAATTAGTTGATTAGATTTGTTTTATTGAACAAATGTTTAATTTATTTTACTGTCATTTTAACTGTTGATAATAATAACTGTAATTTAATAATGCAGTTTATATATTTAATAATTGTTTAATACCATAAACCGTGATATTTTCTGAGACGGTTATCATACTGTGAAACTCTCATACGTTACAACCCAACATGGGAGAGTCCCCCCCCCCCCAACCCTACATGGGAGAGCCCCCCCCCCCAACCCTACATGGGAGAGTCCCCCCCCCCCCCAACACTACATGGGAGAGTCCCCCCCCAACCCTACATGGGAGAGTCCCCCCCCCCCAACCCTACATGGGAGAGTCCCCCCCCCCCCAACCCTACATGGGAGAGTCCCCCCCCCCCCAACCCTACATGGGAGAGTCCCCCCCCCCCCCAACCCTACATGGGAGAGTCCCCCCCCCCAACCCTACATGGGAGAGTCCCCCCCCCCAACCCTACATGGGAGAGTCCCCCCCCCCCCCCAACCCTACATGGGAGAGTCCCCCCCCCCCAACCCTACATGGGAGAGTCCCCCCCCCCCAACCCTACATGGGAGAGTCCCCCCCCCAACCCTACATGGGAGAGTCCCCCCCCCAACCCTACATGGGAGAGTCCCCCCCCCCAACCCTACATGGGAGAGTCCCCCCCCCCCCCAACCCTACATGGGAGAGTGCCCCACCCCCCGCTGTTAAAAAAGTAACTCAGCAACTTTTACTCACATTTTAAATGAGCGACTTTTTACTTTTACTTGAGTAGATTTTTAGACTGGTATTTTTACTTGTACTTAAGTAAAAATGTATCAAAGTAATAGTAGCCTACTTTAGGTTGAATAACATTCTTCCAGTTTCACCTCTGATATTATAACAGTAAGTTACTCTAAAATAGTTATAGTTACTACAAATGACATCTTCAACAGTGTAATTAGATTAATGTAATAATTACTATCTTTATAAATATTGGTCTACATATTACTAATTACTAAATCCTATATCAACCTCAACCACTTGAACAATACAAGGAGAGACAAGAAACTGTACTTTTAATGCTTTCAAATTAACAATATACAATTGCATGAATTATTCTTGAATTGATCAAAGTGTGTAGAGGGAGAAGGTTACATAAAAATATACCTTTTAAAAATGTATGTTAAATCCACTATTGTTTTATACTGAATTGGTCTATAGTCTATGCAGTAGCCTATTTAATGTAATTGCATCATATTTTATTTTAAATTAAAGAAGAATTAAGAGTAATCCCTTTAATTAAATTACAATATTTCGATTACTTGGTAATTAATTACACCCAACACCTCTTTTTGTCTGGCGCTGTTGCCATGGTGACTCATAATATCTGCGCTCCATTGATAATGGCTTTTTATAGTTGTGGTGCACGCGCTTAACTCAGAGTCAGTCAACTCAGAGTTGATTGAACCAACTCATTTCAGCTGTTCTGTAACTGAAAACTCAGAGTTTCCCATCTCAGGGTAAGTCAACTCAGAGTTCAAGTTTTAACTCGGAGTTGGTTGAACCTCCTTATTGAAACAGGCCCCTGTTCTCCTTCGTTCTTTTCCCGCCACTCCTTCGTATCCATGGTTACTATCAATTCAGTTGTGTCACCTGTGTTCTATTAATCAGTGCAATCTGTGTTCGTATTTAAGTTCCATCTGTTCAGTCAGTGTTTAACTGATCTATGTCTTATTTATAGTGTGTGTGTGTGTGTGTGTGTGTGTGTGTGTGTGTGTGTGTGTGTGTGTGTTCTGCCTTCTGTCTTGTTTAATTCCAAATAAACCTTCGTTTTGGAAATTTCCTCGTCTGCCTTCCTGAAACCCACCATGACAATTAGTAAAAAATCATGGTTTGTAAAAATAGTAGGCCATTGCACTACAAAAGTATTTACTTGCATAAGTAACGTTCCACAAAACTCCTGCATATGAGATCCCTTCACATCATAACACGTGGGAACTGGAGCAGAAGGCCACCTAATTGCACTTGATTGTGCATGATCTGTCTGAACGAAGACAGCATAATTACATCTTCAGGTCTCTCAAACAGATGGCCCCATGAAAATGAAGCTGCGTTTCCACAATAGAAGCTTCACACCGTCTAACCACGTGCGCAGCCGCTCGGAAAAGGTAGACCGTGATCTCTGTGTTTCTTTCATTCATTTAAAAATCTGCACCTTTTTATCTTCTCCCCACTCTCACAGTGAGGATAAGTATGGAGAACAATGTCACCTTTCTTGTCTTGAAGATTTGCGTCATTCTAACCTCTGCGGCCCCAGCCAATCATGCATGTCTGATATTAGAACGCTTCCGCTTTAATTATCCTAGATTCTCCATCCTTCATTATATTAGGAGGCCATTATATTCTTTGTCCTTGACCTATGGAAGGCATTCTGTCCATATTTCTAGGTTGAGAAGACCAAGTGTTGAGGAGTTACTAACTAAAGTAATGCAACTAATAAAATTTGCCAGTAGCATGACATTATACCATTTACTAGTCATTTAGCACTTAGTCACGGTGGTTCAGTGCAGCTTTGCCAGTAATAAGCTATTTTTAACCAGTCATTAAACTAGCAAAAGTGGATTCGGACATGCATTAAGTGAACTTCTGCCCTGCGCTTTAGATCATGTGCATAGATCAGTAAAATAGGGCCTGTGTTTAGTGTTTCGCCTACTTTTATTACTTGCACTCTGTAAAAAAGAATATGATCAATAAGTTATGTTTTTTACATTGCTTTAATAAGTTAAACAATGTTCAACTTTATGTCATACAAGATTCAACTCAAGTTTTTTTTATGTCAGTTTAATGTAATTTAAGTCGAAATGACTTAAACATCCAAGTTAATTGTACTTACAAATTTAAAGGCAACAACTTTTTTTTACAGTACATTTTTCTGTTTACTAAGTTATGAAATTATATGTTGATGCTAATTTAAATCCTCATTGCTTTTTGTGCCAGATAAATTAAATAAAATATATTATATAATTATAATTAAGATACGATATAGGAATGCCTATATATTTAAAATTCACCATGAAATCAAAAATGACAATTCTTGTTTTAAATGGAATATTGCAGTATTTCTTATAAGTGATTTATCTGGCACATCATTATTTTTTTTACTATTTCATGTGCTTCATAATCTTTAATCAAACTCACTTCCCCTCCCTCTTGCAGCTTCTCTTCTCTTCTCTTTCCATCTCCCCTCCCCTTCTCCTCTCCTCTCCTCTCCTCTCCCTCCTCTCCTCTTCCTCTCCTCTCCTCCTCTCCTCTTCCTTTCGCTCCTCTCCTCTCCCTCCTCTCCTCTTCCTTTCCTCCTCTCCTCTCCTCTCCTCTCCTCTCCTCTCCTCTCCTCTCCTCTCCTCTCTCTCCTTCCTTTCTCTCCTCTCCTCTCCTCTCCTCTCTCTCCTCCTCTTTCCTTTCTCTCCTCTCCTCTCCCTCCTCTCTCCTCCTCCTCTTCCTCTTCCTCTCCTCTCCTCTCCTCTCCTCTCCTCTCCTCTCTCTCTCCTCTCCTCTTCTTCCTCTCCTCTCCTCTCCTCTCCTCTCCTCTCCTCTCCTCTCCTCTCCTCTCCTCTCCTCTCCTCCTCCTCTCCTCTCCTTCTCTCCTCTCCTTCTCCTCTCCTCTCCTCTCTCTCTTTCTCCTCCTCTCCTCTCCTCTCCTCTCTCTCCTCTCC
>CM070836.1:34439971-34447471 GCA_036326025.1 Chrosomus eos | reverse complement strand
CCCCGGGACAAAACTGGGAGGATTTCGATGAAATTGGAGTGTCAGGCGAATCCACTCTACTGGAATGACACACCCCGCAGCTACTGTCCCACAATGCAACCTGTTCGCCTCATAGGGGTGGTATTACCTATTCATCAGAGCAGCCAGGCTACTCGCTATGCAAATCGAATGCTAAAACATCCAGTCGGTCTCAGCGGCTCCTGGAACTTTTTATTTGCGCCGGCTCGACCTCTGAGGCTCTCTTTGAATTCCAAATTTTCGCGGCGTATTCCCCTCTGTTTAATGGCGCATACATTTCCGTAGTCTGATGAATCAGCTCGGATGCTTTGTTTAAGCGTTTGAGCGCTGACATTAATAACAATAAGATTGTGCTAAACTTCTCATTTAGAAACGCCCCTGTCCTACTTTGCCCTTAATCTTGTCCTCTGGAAGAGCGATCCCAGGGCTCCTGCCAGTGTTTACTTCGGCGAATCCGGGTTTGTAAAGAGCGAGACTCAAGTATGCATTAATGTGAAGGCTTCAAACACTTGGCAGAAATCTGAATCATTTTGATATCACCCTGGGAGAAAATTTGACGCTGTCACACCAGTCCAATTTAAGCGGGGGATTTGCAGCATGAAATGCCTTCCATTGCGGAGATTGCTACTTGACGGAGAGAGCCATTCTCGCTGCCATTTACTCAGGCGGTCTTTTTAAGGATGAGTTGATTTTTCCCACAGAGATCAATGCTGACGCAGAGAGAGAGGTGAAACTTTGCTGATGTTCGCCTAACCGCGCCAATTTCACACGGCTATGCTAATATTGTGATATTTTTTCTTTTTACATTGTTGTGTTCCTGTACCGAGCCGGCTTGTGTGGGAAACAAGTTATGAGAGGTCATTCTATATGGGGAGATGCATTATTTATGCTGTAGGTTAAAATACTCCGCTCCGTTGGCCGTCGATAGATATTCTGTTTGTAGTTCACATGGTTCAAAGAGCTGGAACGACCCAAAGCACTTTATTCAAGAGTTTTCGGTCCTGTCTTACGGTATTCTCGAAGCACCTTGTCTATACGAGCCTGCAAAACTTTTCCAAGACACATGCTTTGACAGACACTACAACGCACATCTATTATTAAGAGCAGCTCAGAGTTATGAGACGTGACATAGATATCCAATATATGCAATGGTAATGGAGTGTTAATACAGATCCAGGTATTATGTTTGATACTGTACATATTTTTATGTATTTCAGTTGTAAATTCTGTCTTAGAAAAAAAGTGTCTGTCTGTCTAAAAAGTGCATATTGGGACATACTCAACCTTGAAAATATATTTTTTTGTAAAGAAATTCACTTTTATTCAGGAAGGATGCATTAAATTGATCAAAAGTGACAGTAAAGACAATGTTACAAAAGATTTATATTTCAAACAAATGCTGTTCTTTTTAACTTTTATCAAAGAATCCTGAAAATATTGTGCTTTCCACAAACAAAACAATATTAAGCAGCACAACTGTTTTCAACACTGAAGTTTCTTGAGCAGCAAATCAGCATATTATAATGATTTATGAAGGATCATGTGACACTTTATGACTGGAGTATTGATGCTGAAAATTCAGTTTTAGTCATAAATTACATTTTCAAATATTTTCAAACATTTCAAAACGTTATTTTAAACTGATCATATTTCACAATATTGCTGATGATATTGGATATTTAATTGTGTTTCCTATTTTCAATATATTTTTACATTTAGTTAGTTAATTTAATAACACTGTTAAACGTGTTTTCTTTATTGTTAAGTAAAGTTTATCATATAGCAATCTTGTAGCATATAAAGCCATTTATTTTATTTCTAGTGTGTTTTATTTATAATATATTTTGAGATTTATATAGTAGCCTATACAGTTTTAATATTGGTCATTTAACAATTATCAGAAGTTTTGAAAGATTGGAAGTGTTAATATTTTGCATGACATCTTAACATATTTCTTTATAACTTGTTTAACGCTCAGGAGGAAGCTTAAAGGGATAGTTCACCCAAAAAAGAAAATTCTGTCATCATTCACTCACCCTCAAGTTATTCCAATGTATGGATTTCTTTCTTCTGCCGAACACAAAACAGAAGATATTTGGAAGAATATGTAAACAGTTGTGTTAAACCATTGAGGTCCATACAATGAAAAAAAAAAAAAAAAATAATACTATGGAAGCCAACTGGGCATCGGACTTTGGTTACTGACATTCTTTAAAATATCTTCTTTTGTGTTCAGCAGAAGAAAGAGATTCATACAGGTTTAAAATGACTTGAGGGTGAGTAAATAATGGCAGAATTTTCATTTTTGGGTAAACTATCCCTTTAATAACTCAAGCAAACTTCCCCCCCCTGTCTGTTATGAAAGTGATTCAGCAAGGTGCAGATAATAGGAAGGGATTTACTGAATAATAAAGTTGGGTGTCTGATTGCATTTCAGCGTGTTGTCGTCGGGACGTGAGACGGTTCTCGTGTCGCTGCTCCGGCTCCTGTCGTGGGCCGCTGTTAAAATGGATTAACATGTCAGCTGGACAGCACAGAGTCTGTGCTTTTAAATCCCCCGTCCGCCTCTCAGAGCAGCGCTGAGATACAAGTCTAGCCTCATAAAAATAGGATTCACTCCAATCTCATTTCTAAGCTTTTCTTCTGCGGTTCACTGCCTGTGTGCCATTGCTCACATACTGATATTAAAAGGTGGAGTAACGAGTTTAACACCTAAAGAAATGACTATTTGTACATTTTCTAAGCGGTTCCAGTTTCCAATTTCCAGGCCAATGCAATGTAATTTCTGAATGGTTGTCTATTTCACTGGTAAGTCACTGGTAACTGTTTGCTTTTACCTGCTGTTCTATCCACACCACTAGGTGTCATTGGCCAGACAAACCTAAATGTGCCTCGGTGAATCTTTCGTGGTTTGCCGGAGCATTTGGTGCTCCATCTGTCTTTGGATCTGCACTTTTCCTCTTTTTCAGCTTCTTCCAAGGGTATCTGTCAGAGATATGCAGCGTTTCAACAGGAAATCCATAAGAAAAATCTCCCCGTCTTGCACTCTTTCTCCTTTGTGTCAGTGAGGAATTCTGAGTATGTCTTCAGTCAGGGTGACTCACGGAGAGTATTAAGGGCTCTTCTCAAAATAAGTCAACTCTCAACCTCAAAAATGTCATTTATAAATATCACCTCATTATGTGCAGCATCGGGAGCCCCTTGAGAGTCTTCTTGTAGTTTCTGCAGCGGAGGTATGTAAAATCTAAAATCAGTATTAGTATTGCTAGTGCTTATATTAGGGTTAGCGATTTGAACAACCCCCGGTTTCACAGACAATGTCTAGATTAAAATGCTTGTTTGAGCTGTTATAACTGAAAGCAACTTGCTGATATATCTTAATATGTCAGTGCCATTGTTTTGTCTCAAGATGCACACCAGTGATGTTTTTTTAAATGTTTTCTTAAATTTCCTAATTGAGGCCTAATCCTGGCTTAATCTAAGCCATGTCTGTGAAACCAGGCCTAAGTATTAAACTTTGAATTTAATAATATCTGGCTTATTGAGGAGAGGTTAATCATTTATTTTCCTTTTTACATGGCAGATGTGACTTACATTGAAGCAAGGACTCAAACCATAGCCTATCTAAAGAGGTTGGAGTGTATTATTCTGACTTAGACCAGTGAGTAACCCCCAAGCAACCAGCCAGAGCACCCTAGCAACTGCATAGCAACACCCTGGCAACCGTTCAAAACATTTTGTGGGTTTTGCCCTCTTATTGCACTCTTTTTTTTTCGCCCTGAAAATGTGAAATTTAGTTTCTTTCGTGTGTTAAATGTTAAAGTATTTCTCTTGAGCCGCTATCATTTTTCATCCTGCTGGCTTTTTCTTCATTGTCTCTTCCTTTACTCTTACTACGATGTCTAGCAGCCGCAGGGACTTTGAAATCTGTGGTACAGCTGTGCTTTAATTAGAAACCTCATCATTTATTAGTCAAAGAGAAGCACTGTGGAGTTTTCTGACATTTGTTAAAGCCAGCCTAGATTGCTATCGATGTTTCTAGTTTTAATTACAATATGCTGCTCTTTCTAGTTTCGATTAGCCTACTTTACCTATCTTGAAATAAACCCTTGAAAGACTGTGCTATAGCATTGCAGGTGTCTCTCATTGCAGGTCCTCATCTTGCGCTATTATAAAATGCCTTGTGGTGTGCAGCAAATTCATTAAAATACCCATTACCAGTGTTTTATTTACAAGGTGGCATGTATTTAAGCCATTATGAGGTCAGAGGTGCGTGCTGGGTAATGCTGAATGAGGTTGACATAAGCAGTCATGGCCTGATAACTTATTCACATTACAGCACATGAGCCTGACCCTGAGCCCGACCCAAACGGGTATCAATCTGACCCTTAATTATTTTAATTAAGCCGTGGTTTGTTAACCAACCCACCCTGAACCTAGACTTTAGAGACGGAGACCAGAAACATTTACTCTGTGCAAATGCACAAATGCAAAAGCCAAACATGCTGTGCTATTGTACATACTTAAAACCTCAGTAATGATATTTATATAAAAAATGTATGTATAAATTCGTCCAACTTTATCCACATAAACACAATATACACATTTGGGCGATATAAACTATAACAAATCTCAACTGCTTGATTGATTATATCATTACAAAATAAAACTATCACCTGGAGAAAATCATATTATCATATCTGCTAAATGTGACTATAAGGCATGAAGATATTAAGATATTATAAACATTAAAAGCTGCTTTGGAAAATGTATTGTGAAAAGCGCAATACAAATACATTTAAAGTAACACTAAGTAACTTTTCAACCTTCATAATATATTTCCAAGACCCTTGTGATGGTACATCGACTTAAAATAAGTTAAATGACTCGTCTGCCATCGCCTGACGGGGTCTGTATCGCTTTTACTGGCACTATGTAACTTCGGGTTTCGGGTCGGAACCCGACCACAAAAAGAACTACAAAATTCGACTGCTTTACGTCAAGCGCTACAATAGTCATTATTTCTTCGTTTCTGATGTCGCAATACATCATCCTTTCATGAAATCATGTAACATACTCTAGCTTGTCTGTGGACATCGTTCATTCTAAAGCCGGTGCTGGTAAACAAGCGAGCGTGCGTGCGACGGTAGGCTAAATTATTTACGACAGCGCATGGACAATTTCGTTTCCAACAGTAGGCGACCGAAAGAGGAAAAGTTACTTGGTGTTACTTTAACTTGAATTGTATAATTTTTGTGATTACTTTGTGATTACTTTTTTATTCTTTTTTTAAATTCATGTGCAATTAATTTTGTAATGATTTTTTTGTGACCTTCACATAATAATAATAATAATTATTATATATTCATATATATATTTAAGTTATTAACTACCGAGGCATAAAAGTGCACATAGTTTAAGAAAAATCCACTTGAGTTGCATTATGAATTGCAGTTTGGCATGTTTCTTACTGTATATATATGAGATCAACCTTGTGTAGAAAACAATTTCGTTTACATTCTTGCTCACAGTAAGCTTTGGCCTTTAGACGTCATCCTTGGCCTTTCAGTTTTTAGATATGATGGTGGTAATTTGCAGTAATATTACCCTTGATGGCTTAAAATATTGTATGATAGTCTTGAATGAATTAGAGAAGGTGCAAAGACTGAGCAAGTATGTGATATTATGGGACACATATTATAGGCCTATATATGACTTGTAACCTGCAGACCGAGCGCTGTTGTACGCTGTATATGTTGACCTACAGACCTCCATGCCTCTGCAGATTAGCAGCATTTGGAGAACATGAGATTTTTGCCCCTCTGGGAAATAGGATTCATGTAGACACAGCAGACCTGAAAGCCTGTTGTTGTTTGATGAATGAGTTACCCAGGAAAATAACCACTCCAGCAGCTAAAATTAATGAGAAATATGTCCCACTACTATACAGAGTTGAGCTGGAGACAGGCTTCTTTAGCAGCATTAAACACGCTCGGCGCACAACTCTAATAATATATGTAATATGAATCTCTCAGTGCCTTGTCTAAAAGTGATATTGCATCATTGTGATGAGACTGCATTTAGTGACCAGAATAGATTAAATAAGTGCTTACAAACAAATGCTCAGTGGCAACACGTCTGGGTGCTTCAGGCTGTCTTAGGTTTGGGCTTTATTCAAATTGAGCTCTAAATGACCGGAAAAAGGACTTGGGGAACGGGTTGAAGATAAGAGTCAAGGTTTTGTTAGTTAGTCTCTGCTGGTAGATGCAGTAACTATCATTGTGTGGGGAAATTAATTATAGGCCATTTAAAAGTCGTTGAATTATTCAGATACATTTTTTTTTTGGATGCAACATATACTGTTCAAAAGTTTGAATCCATCCAGTGTCAGTGAGATTTTTTAAAATATTTTTTGAAAGGCTGCATTTATTTATATAACAAAAATACAATAAAACAATGTTGTGAAATATTATTACCATTACAACTGTTTTCTATTTGAATATGTATTAAAATGTAATTTATTCCTGTGATCAAAGCTGAATTTTCAGCATCATTACTCCAGTCTTCAGTGTCACATGATCCTTCAGAAATTATTCTAATATGATGAGTTGCTGCTCAAACATGTCTTTTTATCATCAATGTTCAAAGTTTTTTTTTTGCTGATAATTTTTTTCAAGATTGTTTGATGAATAGAAAGTTCAAAATAACAGCATTTATTTGAAATAGAAATTTTGCATAACATTATAAATGTCTTTACTGTCATTTTGATCAATTTAATGCATTATTGCTGAATAAAAGTATTAATTTCTTTAAAAAAATCTCAATGACAACTAATTTTTTTTGAACGGTAATGTATAAATCGCAGATATTTCATCATATAGTAAATATTTAGTCTTTTTTTGAAGAATCCTAAAAGGCATGAAATAGTCTTTAAGTTGTGATTCTTTTAAATACCAAGAATTCATGAGTGCATGAAAAAATTTTCATGTTTTTTTTGTCATTAATGGTGGTGATGACTGAAGGGGAGGCTATACTGATCATATTTAACTTTGCATTTCACACAATTCGACTTGTAGTCCTACAATAAACATTTCCTCTCTGAACAATAGGTTAACTTTGAAATTAATTTTTTTTTCAATATTTTTTTTTTTTTGAAATATTTGAAAAACCATATTACCACTTTACATAATGCTTAACAGATCATTAGACTGCAGTGCTGCTCAGAGTCATTACTTTAATTCGTTCTATTTATATATTTTTTTGATGCCGAGTCTTTGTGGGGTTCTGTAGCAGACAAAAACATCCATGCAAGTACACTCTAGGTTTTTTTCTGAGAAATATTTCATTACAGTAAAAAAGACCATTGAAAAAGTGTGTGGCAAACCCCAGGCATGCAGAGAGCGAGATGACACAGATCATAACAATTACGCCCAAGAGCAAAGAGAGGGGAAGCATCTTTTCTGTTAAAGCTTCAGCACAGAG
>CM070836.1:34384971-34434971 GCA_036326025.1 Chrosomus eos | reverse complement strand
TGATACCCTCCCAACAATGGCAGTATCATCTGAGAACTTCTGCATGTGACAGCTGCTTGTGTTATGCCTGAAGTCTGCTGTGTACAGGGTGAAGAGAAATGGAGCGAGCACTGTCCCCTGTGGTGCTCCTGTGCTGCTCATCACCACATCAGACACACAGTCTTGGAGCCTCACATATTGTGGTCTGTCAATGAGGTAACTGATGATCCATGCAGACAGGTGGTGGTCAACACCAGCTCCCAATAGCTTCCCCCAGAGCAGCGATGGTTGAATTGTATTGAAAGCACTGGAGAAATCGAAAAACATGACCCTCACAGTGCTCCCAGTGTTCTCCAGATGTGACAGTGCTCTATGTGAAAGATAGATGATGGCATCCTCCACCCCTATGCCTGGTTGGTACGCGAACTGTAGGGGGTCCAATTCTGAGCTCACCACGGATCTGAGGTGTCGTAATACAATCCTCTCCAAAGTTTTCATCAGGTGAGAAGTTAAGGCCACCGGTCTGAAGTGGCTGGGCTCCCTGGGATGTAAATTTTTTGGAACTGGAACAACACACGATGTCTTCCACAGGACTGGAACCCGCTCCAGACTCAGACTCAGGTTAAAGATGTACTGGATGACCTCGCTGAGCTGATCTGCACAATCTTTAAGCATTCTGGAGCAGATTCCATCCGGGCCCGGTGCCTTTCTTGCCTTGATCTTTTTTAGCTCCTTCTTCACCTGATTAACTGTCAGATAGAGACTGCTAGAGGGTGGTATATAAGCTCCCTGGAGAGAAGGATGGAAGGAGGAGCGTGAAACATCCATAAATAAGGAGTCAGTGGACATTTGTGAAGTTGGGGATGCTGATGTCTCTGAATCCCTAAGGGGGAATGAGTTGGTCCGTAGTGGCCAGAGAGGGAGAGGTTCAGTCACCGACAGGTCTAAAGTCCGGTTGGAGGAGGTGAGAGGAGAGGGGGAAGAATCAAATCTATTGAAAAACATATTTAATTCATTTGCCTTGTCACAGCCACCAGAAACAAAGCCTTTGCCACTGACTTTTTCCTGACCAGAGATGGTTTTTCTGACCCCTCCAAACCTCCCTTATGTTGTTTTGTTGGAGCCGTGACTCTAACTTCTTCCTGTAACTGTCCTTTCCTTTCCTAATCTCCCATCTTAGCTGTTTTTGAACCCTCCTCAACTCTTCTTTTTCCCCAGATTTAAAAAATCTTTTCTTCTCATTCAGCAGGGCTTTGAGTTCAGAAGTCACCCAAGGTTTGTTGTTGGAGAAACACCGAACCTTCTTCTTAGGTATGGTGTTCTCCACACAGAAATTAATGTAGTCAGTAACACAGTGAGTGAGAGTGTCAATGTCCTCCCCATGGGAATTACAGAGCATTTCCCAGTCAGTGGTCTCAAAGCAGTCTCTCAGTGCTTCACTGGCCTCCTCAGACCAGTCCCTCACATACCTAGTGGTGGGGGGTTGTTTACTCACCAAGGGTATGTAAGCAGATAGGAGATGGACGAGGTTGTGATCCGAACGGCCCAGCGGAGGGAGGGGTGAAGAGCTATATGCCTCTTTAATGTTGGCATACAGTAGATCCAGTGTTTTATTGTCCCTTGTGTGGCATTTAACATACTGGGTGAAAGTTGGAAGTCTATTTTTTTTTTTTTTTTTTTTTTTTTTTTTTTTTGTTGGGCATGTTGCATTTTCCCATTAAATTACTTACGGAGGAACTTGTGTTTTCAGAGCAGTGAGTAGTTGTAGGATATTATGCACTCCGCTCATAAACTCTTTAAAGGTCAGAATTGCTGCGTGTCATTGGGTTCTTTTGGAACTATTGAAGAATGTACTGAATGCAAGCAAACAACCTTTACAAACTTCATTAATATATTCTCCATCGGCCATAAGTTTTCAGGGAAGCATGATTGAAGGGGAACAAATATATTTTTTGTGACTAATTGTTATGACATCTCTCCCCAAAATGTCAGTGTTTTTTCTTTTTCTTTTTTCGTACTTTTAATGGTGATTCTCATTACTTGTATCCAGATTATGCAACTAATTCTACCATGGTGTATAATTACCTTTCATGTATGTAATATATACATGTTTGCAAATATGCTTAATTATTATTACAATAATGTCACAATGCAAACACTCATATAAGTCTAAATGTAGATTTAATTTTCTTTAAGCAAAAAATGTTATTTCTTATTTTTCCTCTTATGAATTGGGGGTGAAATATGACTTAGACGTGTTCTTGACAGGTTTTGTGAGTTTCACCCTCGTTCTAACCAATTAATTTCATTTTTTTTGACTAGTGGAAGTCAAAATCAGTGAGCCACTTTGCTTAAAAATTCATCATTCTCCCTGAAGCATCCTCATGTCGTTCTCATTCAAGACTAGGACAGATTGGACAGACATTTCAATTGCTGTTGAAACTATAACTCACTCAGCGGGGAGTGTGTTCTTCTGTGGAGGAACGCGGGTCTTGGAGAAAAGGTCGACAAAAGGCAGTGTGTGTAAGAGAAACGACGCCTGCGGACTCTAAACGTCGCTCTGTGTGTGCTTCATTGTTCCATTGAGAAGCATTGTAATAAATCAATGTCGAATGTTGCCTCCTGAGCGCTCCATATTATGGAAGATGTCTGACATAGTGTGTGTGTGTGTGTGTGTGTGTGTGTGTGTGTGTGTGTGTGTGTGGTGTGTGTATGACTTACTGTACAGGGGGAAAAAAACTTCTACAGGCTGGAGATTCAGGATGCTTCTGCGCTGAAATCTGCCAGGGTTTTGGACTACACAATATAGGTAACAATATGTCTAGCGTTTTGACAATATTCTGTATGTGTCTATATGTACAGTATGTACTCGGAAATCATGTTTTCTCATGTTCTGTTAGAGAATATATATACACTACTGTTCAAAAGTTTGGGGTTGGTAAGATTTTTAATGTTTTTAAAAGAAGTCTCTTCTGCTCACCAAGGCTGCATTCATTTGATTAAAAATACAAAACAAACCCAGTAATACTGTGAAATATTATTTCAATGTAAATCAGCTGTTTTCTATGTGAATATATAGTAAAGTGTAATTTATTCCTGTGATCAAATCTGAATTTTCAGCATCATTACTCCAGTCTTCAGTGTCACATGATCCTTCAGAAATCACTATAATATGATGATTTGATGCTCAAGAAACATTTATGATTATTATCACAGTTGAAAACAGTTTTGCTGCTTCATATTTTTGTGCAAACCATGATTCCTTTTTTTCAGGATTCTTTGAAAGTTCAAGAGAAAAGCATTTAATTAAAAATGTAATATTTTGCATTATTATAAATGTCTTTACTGTCACTTTTGATCAATTGAATGTGTCCTTTCGGAAGAAAAGTATTAATTTCTTAAAAAAAAAAAAAATTGTATTGACCCCAAACTTTTGAACGGTAGTGTATATATATATTCTAAAGTTTGGGGTTGGTAAGATTTAGTTTTCTAGATAATTTTCTGCTTTTAGCACAACTGTTTCCTATCAGTCGGTCAGTCACGGCGTACGTTGTGACCGATGAATAGGAATCTCGCTAGAGAGGCCAATCTACTTCGAGTGAAACTAAACAAGCCAATGCTCATTGGCATGCAATCTTTTGCATCACCTGTTTATTCCCCCAGCGCTGGTATATAATGAGCAGAAGGTGCGATTGCACTTCAGTTTTTTGTTTCGGAGCCGAGCACTTCGATGCTCTCTACAAACTCCCAGAAGATTGTGTAAACTTCAAACCAGCCTTTTTCTCTGACCTCTCCACCCTGGTGCGGGCGTGACAGCACAGCAGCATGAGCGTCTTCTCTTCTCTCTCTTTTTTGTTTTTTTTTGACTGAGAGAGCTCAACTGCCGTTTTCACAGCTGGTAAAACCAGCAAGAGAGAATCATGCACAGACAGGTGCACATTCCTGTGTGTATTCGCGGTGACCGTTCCCCTGCATGCTTCAGCACCAGTGAGAGCAGTCCCTAAAAGAGCTTACACTGATAGATCACATCTATATGTGTGTTTCTGGATGGGGTCGTTACCTGGGGTCACGGGATGGTCACGATCACTGCCTCGTGTGTCTGGGCTGAGGCAGTGTTCGTGGATGAGTCATGCACCCATTGTGGGAAGATAACCATCTTGGAGCTGCAGTCGAGACTCTCGTTCCTGCATAGGGGAGGAGTCCCTGTGCCTCTGCCTCGACCCAGCCCTCCCCAGAGGGTTGCTTTGGGTGGTGACACGGGAGACCTGAGGATTACGGTGAGCGCGCTTCCTTCGGGGAACCAACCCCCTAGGAGCCCTCATCCCTCTCACACTCCGCAGCCAGTTTGAGTTACCAACAGAACATGCTGGACCATCCTCGAGGTGTGTATCAGTCGTTTCTTTAGTGCTCCCCACGACGATCAGATGTAAAAGCTCTACGCTGACGACGACTCGGCGCCATTAACCATGTAGAAAACAGTAAATGTGTGAAGAAGTGACCGATTTCAGCCACAGCTTCAGCGTCTATATATAATGTAGGGGGTGGGGCTTCAGATTCTAGAGGGCATTTGATTAGACAGAAAATCTGATGAGAAGCTGAAGTGCAGAGTGATGCCATCAAAACCGTTAATCCATATCGGTGAAAGGGAAAACTGTAAGTTTTGAACGCTTATATCTTCTAAATGCAATTTTTTTTGGAGCAGATATAGTTAACAGACATATTCATACTAAAAGTTTCATTTTTCATTTCATGGGGACTTCAACACTATTTTTGTTAAAGAAGGATTGCAAAACTAGTCAGATTGCATGACGATATTCATGATGTTGCATCAAAGATATCAGAATCAGCTCAAATATATTGCGAAGCTGTTTTCTCTGTTTGTTTGGCCCACAAACACAATCATTCTGGCATAATGTCTTTAGCTAAAGCTACAGGGGACTGTGAAAGCAGGTGAGCACTTTGTGGATCTGCTATATTCACAACAATATGCTCTTTAGAAGAGAATAGGACACACGACAGCACTCTGTACAACATTTCTGTTCTTTTCTGTGCCAAGAGGATTTTCTCTCATTAGCACATCAATCCACATAATCAGCAGCACATACTGGGGTGCTAGCGCGCTGTCAGATTCAACAATACTATGGAATCGCTGCTTTCCTAACATAGTTTCCTATTTTGAAACAAATGGCAACAAGCTGAAGGAGAAAGACGTTGCCATTTTAAGCCGCAGCAACAGGCTTCAAACATGACCCATCCGTCAGCGCCACGCATTTGTTCACGTCTCTCTCTTGAACGCCTCTCAAACTTCTGTCAGCGTGCCACAACTGTCAGTTACCTGTGGGGAAACGTCGAGACAAAGACGACGGGGACGAGTCAACTGGAATTCACCGGCCAATCAATCACGCGTGGGAGTTTGGGAACGGCAGAGTTGATCTGGAGCGACTCGTTTAAAAAACCATTAGTGTACAGTGGTGGGTTGCCTGTCAGATGGGAGTGTAATTGATGTGAATGAGCAGGTGATTAGTGCAATGCTCATATATCATCCCATCTGGCTCCCGTCGCAGCACCCCACCAGTCAGCACACGGGACAGTGGGACATCGAGATTGTGGACTGGGTCATTAAGGTCTGCTGAGATAAGAGGACACACAGATACACACCCTAATAGCAGTTTGATTCTTTCCACAGCTGGAAACTGCAGATCTTGCTCAGAACTGGTCGGACTTAGAGCTGAATGGTGACTTATCTAAAGGAGTTTAAGTAAGAAAAGTAGTTACTTTAGCAGACAGAAGTTATTTAAATGTATAATGATAATACTGTATATACGCAACTTTTCAAAATGTTTCTTTTGCTCACCAAGGCTGCATTTATTTGATCCGAATTACATTTAAACAGTAAAAAATGTAAATTTAATACTATTACATTTTCCATTTTTCAGCATCATTACTTCGGTGTCACATCTTCAGAAATCATTCTAATATGCTGATTTTCTGCTCAAGAAGCAATTCCGATTATTATCAATACTAAAAAAAGTTACTTTTTTTGTGTTAATAACCGTGATATTTTTATCAGGATTCTTTGATAAAGTTCAAAAGAACACCTTTTTTCTTGTAACATTATAAATGTCTTTACTGTCACTTTAGATACATGTAATGCATCCTTGCTGAATAAAAGTTTCAATTTCTTAAAAAAAAAAAAAATTACTGACCCTAAACTTTTGAATATGTATATATTTTTTTTAATAAAAAAATTATCTTACTAAGTTACTATATTAGTTACATTTCACATTCATGACTATGAAATTTACCAATAAGAAGCCTATTTTTTTTCCAGTTTTTCACAATAGATTGATGAATATGATGAATTGGACCAATAAGCAATTCAAATCTGTGAAGTTCTGCTTTTCAGTTTTGTGAAATTAGGCCTTGCATGCAAATATATGGAACGGGCTGAGATTGGCTCAGCACAGGCATTATGGATAATGGATTCTAAGGGATTCTGTGATCAGATCTTTTGGATCTATTTCCTAAAAATATCACTTAGATTTCTTGTTTTGAGTCGTGTTCAGCTCCATTTGGTCAGCAAGTCCTTCTGAACAACATCCAGTGTGGACAAAATCTTGTTTTTGAGTCATTGTTTTGATTCCCTTTCTAACAAAAACTGCATTACCAATTGGCTTGATTTACATTAACATTAACTTGACTTAATTAACATAATTTTAATAATTTATGGTCTTCAGTCACATTTTTACACATTTGTAAACTGCACTCTTTTATTCTTATTGTTGAATGAGCAAACCTCATATTCTGTTTCTTCAGCTCTTTTACTCAGACACAAATCACCAATTTGATCAGATTCTTAAAGGAATAGTTCACCCAAAAATGACAATTCATTAATTTCTCACCCTCATGTCGTTCCTAACCCGTACAAATTTTGTCTTTGGAAACACAAATGAAGATATTTTTATCTCTTTAGCCAGTGTTTTTAAAAAAAGTTGCCAACGAACCACCGCCAGCATTTTGGATCATTTTCACAAAAGTTTCATGGCCTCCAGAATGATTTGTTGTATGAATAAAATATATCAAACATCAAAAGAAAGAACAGAGCCTCTGCTTTTAAACATGGATGTCATTTTTTTTATCAACACTTGAATGTGGGTAAGTTTCATAACAAAAGCAATATTTTGAGCAAAAAACTGAGAAAATTGTGTTTTTGTCAAAATCTACATCTGGACCGTATTCAGATCAAAACACAGATGGAGTAGAAGGAGTCCATCAAAGCTTCACAGTCTTGTAGCTCGTCCTGGGTCAATATTTCATTCAGTAACATTAGACAGTTTTGATCTATCTGGTGTTTAATGTTGATGATCGCATTATTTTACATGTGTTTGCATGATATTGCATGTTTCTGCTTCTTCTTCGCCTGTGTTTTGATCAGGAGATTCAGTGCTCTTCCAGAAGATGTGTAATAGCGCCCCCTACCATATAACAGTGAAAAAATGGAAAGCCGGAAATTTCCATCAAGGTTGGGAAAGTTAATGAAATCAGAGAGATTTCAAGCCCCAGAAGGATAAACACATCATACAAGTAATCCAAACCTCCTCTCGCATCAATACAACACACATACGTTGTGATGCACTCGTGAACGTGTATTGGAGATTCACAGTTTGTAACTAAAGTGGTAAATTATTTTTTTTGCTCAAACAAAGCACTCGCGTCACTTCATAAAATTGAGGTTAAACCACTGGAGTCACATTGATTACTTTAATGATGTCTTTCTGGAGCTTGAAAGTGGTAGTTGCATAGGCTATCAATGGAGGGACAGAAAGCTCTCAGATTTCATTAAAAAGATCTTCATTTGTGTTCAAAAGATGAAAGAAAGTCTTACAGCTTTGGAACGACATGAGGGTGAGTAATAAATGACAGAATTATCATTTTTGGGTTAACTATCCCTTTAAGCCACCTCATTTATTGAATCGATAGATCAAGGGGTCACAGTTAGCCTCCTTTAGGCTATGTGCTTATGATACAGTTTGTCTTAAATGTTGAAAAAGCAGATGCTCGCTCACCAGTCTATTGTCAGTGATTTGTTTGGTTGGCTTCTCAAATGCCATGGTTGTTTAGCCTGTTAGTTAATTCAGCATTATTTTGCCTCATTAGAGGTTGAGCACTGATGTTTGGTGTAATAGCACTCAAGCGTCTCTCTCCTCAGCACTAACATGAGAGTTTGTGAGTCGGATCGTTTCTGCAGTGCCAGCACACTTCTCCTCATTCAACAACACGAGCCACACGAAACATTATCTAGCCCTCTCTTGATTAATTAATAGCAGCAAGTATGAATAATAATTAAAATGCAATGTCCAAAGGGTCATTACAAACCCACGGATGGGCTTTAATTATACTGTGCAAACAACGTGAATTGCAAATGGCCTCTGATATAGCGAAGCGTATGCGTGGTGTACTAAGTTATGTTTATTAATCACTAGCTGGATGCTTAGGACTCATGTCTGCTGAGACTGGGATGACTTTTAAAAAATATGTTTCTGGTTTGATTGTGAACAATTCAGTGCTCATTATTCGAAGGAAAAAACAAGGCCATCTCACGACCAATTCGTATGAATTCGTACGAGTGATTAAAAGGTGGCTAATTTGTGCGAATTCGTACAAAATCCGTACGATTTGTCTAAACCCACGTGATGGTTAGGTTTAGGGACGGGGTCAGGGGTAGGTCAGTCATAAGAATTGGGCAACCTGAAAAAAATGTACGGTTTAGCAAAAATCGTACTAATTCGTACGAGTGAGGTCATATGAATTCGTGCTAATTAGCCAGCTCATAAAATTCGTAAGAATTGCCGTGAGATCAGGTTGGAAAAACGTTTGTCTTTATAATTATTTACAAGATTTATAAATGTGCATAAAAGGAAAGTAGATTAGATTAGTTAGTAAAAAGTAGTCGTGATAACTAATCTAATCACCTCGGCTACAACTTTTATTTTTGTGTCACTCCAACCGGCTGTCCAACTACACTTCAATCAATTTTTGATGTGTAAAATCAAGCTCAAGAAGTAAAATGGCTTGTAAATGTGGATTCATGTTGATTTTAAGCTTTAGGAGGAATGGTACGGTTAGTTTTGTATTGATGAAGAAGAAAATAGTTTGAAATTGCCTGAAGTGTCCATTTTGTTCTGGCCATTTGGTTATACGTCATGTGACTTTCAAACTACTGTAATAGGACCTTTCCGGGATTGGTAAATGCATAATACAAATACAATAAATACAAATTAGTATTTTCATGTAGGATGGCCTGACTTTAATATTTCTCAAGGTTAGAAACACAATCCAGACTCTATGTACTATATTATTTTTCCTCTCTAATTTATGAGCTAATTTCTACAGGGGCTGAATAATGAAATATTTCTGCATGTATTACCCTGTTCTGCCGAGGCTTCAAGTCAAAATGAAAATGTTCTGTAATTTCTTATTCAGCAGACTTGAGGGTATATATTTAGAGGGATTCAGTCTTGGCTAGCCGTAAGACAACCACACACACGCACACACACACACGCACGCACGCACGCACGCACACACACACACACACATACCCACCTCAATTATGATGAAATACAACATAGTACATTGAGAACTGCCTTACATTTCATGTGTTGTGCTTAAATGTGGTTCATACACTCCTCCATTTATCATTAATAGATTTCTGTATATTCTTTTCTCTTACTAATGCTGTTTGCTAGATTAAAACATTACTATTGTTGTGCATACTAGGTTAGTTTAAATCACTAACACAAAGTAATAAACTAGCAACTAGCACGAGAAATATCATTCGTGGTATTAATACACACTTTCATGAGACTGCGTTGGGTCACACTTGAGTGTGAAACCTGAAAGTAGGGAAGGTCTCATTTTCTAAGTTTTGTTACAAGCTGTAACAAACATTGGCAATAATAAATATAATATATATATATATATATATATATATATATATATATATATATATATATATATATATATATATATATATATATATATATATATATATAATATGTATATATATTTTACACAGCCCTTTTAACATTTAGATTTTTTTTTTAAGTGTGACATTTCTCAACAGTTTTTTTAAAGTCAATAATTATTTTCAGGTTTTCAATGATTGTGGAAACCCTGGATTTTCCAGATTTTCAGCTCCGGGATGAAAGAATAAGGTGGAAAATCCTACAGACTTACAGTACTTTGAAGGAGAGACCAGAATCACAGAGTCCTGACTGTACTGGACTCTTTTCATTTGAACCTGTTGATAATTACCTGTTGGTTACTGTCATTTACTAAAACTAAAATCATAAAAAGATTTTTTTTTTAAAATTTGAAATAATATAAAATATTTAAATATTATTTCTGCTATTTGCCAAGGAAACAATCTCATTTTCATTTTGTTTATGTTGAAGTACTAAAAAAACCTAAAACTAAATAAATTAGGCCTAATAAACTTAATAAAACTATTTAGACATAGGCCTATTAAAAAAGAAAACGAATAAAAACTTCAACAAAACAAAATTACTACAACTATAACTAAAATAAAAGTGAAAACAAAGTATTAAAATATATATATATATATATATATATATATATATATATATATATATATATATATATATATATATATATATATATATATATATATATATATATATACTCACCTAAAGGATTACTAGAAACACCTGTTCAATTTCTCATTAATGCAATTATCTAATCAACCAATCACATGGCAGTTGCTTCAATGCATTTAGGGTTGTGGTCCTGGTCAAGACAATCTCCTGAACTCCAAACTGAATGTCAGAATGGGAAATAAAGGTGATTTAAGCAATTTTGAGCGTGGCATGGTTGTTGGTGCCAGACGGGCCGGTCTGAGTATTTCACAATCTGCTCAGTTACTGGGATTTTCATGCACAACCATTTCTAGGGTTTACAAAGAATGGTGTGAAAAGGGAAAAACATCCAGTATGCGGCAGTCCTGTGGGCGAAAATGCCTTGTTGATGCTAGAGGTCAGAGGAGAATGGGCCGACTGATTCAAGCTGATAGAAGAGCAACTTTGACTAAATAAACACTCGTTACAACCGAGGTATGCAGCAAAGCATTTGTGAAGCCACAACACGCACAACCTTGAGGCGGATGGGCTACAACAGCAGAAGACCCCACCGGGTACCACTCATCTCCACTACAAATAAGAAAAAGAGGCTACAATTTGCAAGAGCTCACCAAAATTGGACAGTTGAAGACAGGAAAAATTTTGCCTGGTCTGATGAGTCTCGATTTCTGTGGAGACAATCAGATGGTAGAGTCAGAATTTGGCGTAAACAGAATGAGAACATGGATCCATCATGCCTTGTTACCACTGTGCAGGCTGGTGGTGGTGGTGTAATGGTGTGGGGGATGTTTTCTTGGCACACTTTAGGCCCCTTAGTGCCATTTGGGCATCGTTTAAATGCCACGGCCTACCTAAACATTGTTTCTGACCATGTCCATCCCTTTATGGCCACCATGTACCCATCATCTGATGGCTACTTCCTGCAGGATAATGCACCATGTCACAAAGCTTGAATCATTTCAAATTGGTTTCTTGAACATGACAATGAGTTCACTGTGCTAAAATCACCAGATCTCAAACCGATAGAGCATCTCACAAATCTCCATCAACTGCAAGATGCTATCCTATCAATATGGGCCAACATTTCTAAAGAATGCTTTCAGCACCTTGTTGAATCAATGCCACGTAGAATTAAGGCAGTTCTGAAGGCGAAAGGGGGTCAAACACAGTATTAGTATGGTGTTCCTAATAATCCTTTAGGTGAGTGTATATATATATATTTTTAAAACTACAATAGTGTAACAATGATATTACAACACTGCCTATAAACCACCTATTAAATTATATAGTACTATACTACTATACTTAAGTATTATTTCACAATTGAAACTGAACACTTACTCGATTACTATAAACTAATTTCTTTTAGTACTTCAAAGTGCAAATTGTCTGTCATGACTTAAGTCTCTCCTCGTACTAAAGTGTAAATTGCAGGTTAACCACCACAACCAATTAATGTGTAAATTAAAGTGCTTAATATGTATATATTTTAAAAATTCTGTCTTAAAATGCGTTAAAATAACATTTATTGGGGTTTCTTCAAAGGTAGCATGTTTTTTACCGTAACTGGGTGATGACGTCATAAAAGGGAGCGCGGGCGGTAATGCTCACTCTGTGTGTGCGGTTGAGGGAGAATAAAACGATTCGCGGGACTCCCGCAAACTAGAAATATCTATGAATAAAACATAAAAAACTAATACATTTGTATTCATCTGTTTCAGAAAAGCAATAAGAATAACTAAAACAAAATAGACACGATTAACAGGCAGAGTTTCTATTTCTTACCTGTCTGCAGCGTTGAGCGATGTAGCCAATCACAGTCATGTGTGTTGATTTCTTGAACGCAATAATGGCCAATCAGAAGCATTTAAGATAGACTTCCCTCACCGCTCAAAACTGACTTTTTGTTCAGCTCTGAATTCTGCATGCTGGCAAATCCTCTGATTATAACAAACATAGTGTATATATTATGAAAGCTTCATTGATAATAACAGACGTGTGAGATCGCAATGAACTGATGTCAGCTTTTTAGGAGTTATTATGGGATCGTGCATCAGGCATGCCAAACCAGCGCAGTCTCATCCCAAGAAGTCATATATTGACGTCTTGGGACGTCTTTTGACCATACGTCAATATCCGCCTTTTTAGGGTACCCTTAAACGTCGGTTAGATGACCTTATTGGATCCTAACTCTACCCCAGACCTAAACCTACCTCTAAACCTACACCATCACCTAACTGACGTTAAAGGTAAAGCGGCAGTTGTATGACGTCCCAGGATCGTCATATAACCGATGTTTAAGGGTACCCTAAAAAGGCGGATGTTGACGTATGGTCAAAAGACGTCCCAAGACGTCAATATATGACTTCTTGGGATGAGACTGTGTTAGCCAAACCATGCATGCAGTAGCTGCTTGCTTTTATGTTATAACAGTGGTTTGTGTGTTAATGCTTTATAACAAATAATTGATCAGGAGCATGTATGCTGATGTGTATGGTGGCGACACGTAGGCTAACTTTAAAGTTTTTGGAGGTACAAAAAAAAAAGTATTTTTGCGGGTGGGAGCGGGACAAAACATAAATGTTGCGGGCGGGAGAAAGTAATATAGAAAGTAGTTGAGAACGTCAGTTATGACGACCCACGTATTAAAAAATAGTCGGGTTTAAACCGGGCTCGGGCTCATAATTACAGTTAATGTGTTGGGCTGGCCGGGCTCGGACACAGCGGGCTCGGGTAAGGTCGGGCTTGATTTTTTTGCCCCCGATCTACCTCGGGTAAGTTATGCGAACACTTACAGGCACGAATCAGCCGTGTGTCCTTGGGGAACTTGTGGAGCCTCTCCCCGTTTTTGATGTATTCGTACATCCCGCACAAACAGAATAGTTAACCATTTTCGCTAGCTAGGACTCCAATATAACGTAACTCTAGGCTTGTAGCATAGACAGTAATGCTTGGAGTCCCTGTTATGATGTCCCGCCCAGCTAGCGGAAGGAGCGTACCAACTTTTCATATTTTATTCAGCATTTTGGTATAAAAAACATAAAAAACAATGGTGGGCAGTTCTTATGTTTATGTTTAGTAAGCAAAAAATTGTACCTGCATATTTTCGTTTCTCTCCCTGCGCTAACAAGAACACGATCAGTGATCAGTGTATAAACAACGATCACATCAGCTCTGGTTTCAGGATATTGCTTTCGGTTGAACATCTGGTGTGTCCTAAAGCTTTACATAGTCAGGACATCATGATGAAACCAGCTGCTTTACATCCAAACCACTTACTGAGAAAACTCCTCTGTCTCCTGACATGATCAGTCAGTTAGAACTTTTTTAAAACACTTTATACTTTTAGATCAATGATTGTGGCTTTTTAAATTTATTTAAACTCAAGTACGTTTTTGGCTAGATACTTTTTAATTAAGTAAAATGTTGACAGAGCCTTGGCTACTACCCATAATAGAAGTCAGTTTTGCACTGGCAAAAACAATCACATTTTTCTCAGAAAATGTAAAAATCATTAAGATTTTCCTTATATTGCTTCCTTTCTCTGTTCTCTCTCTCTCTCTCTCTCTCTCTCTCTCTCTCTCTCTCTCTCTCTCTCTCTCTCTCTCTCTCTCTCTCTCTCTCTCTCTCTCTCTCTCTCTCACACACACACACACACACACACACACACACACACACACACACACACACACACACACACACACACACACACACACACACACACACACACACACACACACACACACACACACACACACACACACACACACACACACACACACCACACAACACACACACACACACACACACACACCAATGTAAAAGCATCCAAGCATAGCAGCACAACACAGTCTAACTCTCTATTTTCCCTTCATTGTATGACTTTGAGAACTAAATAGCATCACTTGTGCGGGTCCTGAACGCGTCTCTGTTTATTTCCAGCCCCCTACCCTGTTATTACTCTCCCAATTTCATTGGCATTCATCCACGGAACTAAAAGGCCTTGTGCGATGGACTTTTTCCTGAGTCATTAAACAACACTATGTCTCGCAGAATTTGGATTGATTGTAAAATTGCGCCAGAAGCCTGTCTTGAGCTCGGCTTTCTCTCGACGGGAGAGATTTCCAGAGCGCGGGCCTTTTTGTGCCTGACATCGGCTGATCTGACATAATGGATTCCGTGTTTCGGTTTGTGACAGATGTTGTACAGCACAACACTGCAGTAATCTGTTCTCCTTTTAACATTTTTTGAGGCAAAGAACCTACGGTGGCCGAGAGAGTTCAACGTGCTGCAACCTAAAGAAGACGCATGCAAATAGAAAAAAATGCATGCAAATAGAAAAAAAGGCATGCAAATAGAAAAAAACACCCGCAAATTAAGAAAACATCTTCATCAGTTTCACAACACACGTGTGCTCCAAATACTCACAACACAACCAAATAGAGAAACGCGCTGCAAAAGTTCACAACACAACCAAATACAGAAACGCGCTGCAAACGTTCACAACACAACCAAATACAGAAACGCTGCAAGTAACACAGACCACAACGGAAATGTTTCCGGGGAACCAAATAAGTGACGGACCCGGCTGGGACGTGATAGACAGGACGTGCTTACAGCAAGGAACGTATATATTTTTTTTTATAAATTAACTATAATTTTAAAATAATATTGTAATATATTGTATATATAAACAATATTATAATATATTGTAATATTATACTTTTTTTATAGTTCTTCTATACTCTTTGCTTACAGCTCAAAATTCTACTTTATTTTATTTTAACGTTATATAAAAAAAAATCTTTTACCCCGCAAAACACACAGAGATTCATTTTTTATGACATACAACTTGTATACAGTATACAAAATGTATTAACAATATGTTCAATGTCATCAGAATACAAATGAGAAAAGAACAATGAGCTGGAAACTAAAATATAAATAAAAAAGATAGAGAAGACGAACATGAAGGCAAGATATTAATCTATACATCAGTTACACTATACAAATTGTTTCATGTTATGTTTAAATTTTCACAAAGAAAAGTTTCATAAGAAATGTTAGTTAATGTACGGTCCAAAGTTTAAATAAACGCATATTGTAACATTTCTTTTTTGTAAAGGAAAAATAAACAAATACATTTATTTGCAACCGTTATATTAACAGCAATATATTTCTGTCGTCAGAACAGCAGTTCAGCTGATGGACAACTGCTGCGTTGTCATGGGAACATCCCAGGTGAAAATAATTACTTTGGAAATTACGTTGTCTTTCGTTGCTCCCTTCATCAAGTGCGTTCTAAACGGCTACATAAATGGGACACTAGTGCCACGCTCACTCCAAAGTCCCACTTGAAAAGCTCTGCCATCTGCCCTTCGAAGGGAGTAGGGCATAGGGATGCTCACGAGCAATAAGCACGTACCAGCGGGGTCCGTCACTTATTTGGTTCCCCGGAAACATTTCCGTTGTGGTCTGTGTTACTTGCAGCGTTTCTGTATTTGGTTGTGTTGTGAACTTTTGCAGCGCGTTTCTGTTTTTGGTTGTGTTGTGAACTTTTGCAGCGCGTTTCTCTATTTGGTTGTGTTGTGAGTATTTGGAGCACACGTGTGTTGTGAAACTGATGAAGATGTTTTCTTAATTTGCGGGTGTTTTTTCTATTTGCATGCGTTTTTTTCTATTTGCATGCGTTTTTCTGTTTGCATACGTTTTTTTCTAATAGGTGGTTTGCAGTCACGTGATTGTGTTGACGCGCGAAATTCAGATGGAGGGCAGGAAGTGAAGAGTGCAATGGACGAGATGGAGGAAAGTCCGTACTGCACTACTTTTGAGGCTATTACAAGAGAAATATATAAACAGAAAATCGAAACATATGTTGGACATGATCCTTACGTTATGAAGAGGACCGATTTTCAACTGAATTGAGAGATTTGCCTGCCATCGAGGCGGTAGATATCAGCAACTACCTTGTCTTACAGACATACTTTGACTTTACAAAGTTCGGAAACTGGTACGTTACACAAACAGCCACATAAGTGTATTTAAACACCTGAATTATGTAATTATAAGCCACATAAATAATGTATTAACTCACATTTGACGAAGTGATCACTGCACACACACACACACGGGCATTTTCCCATTCGGCTCCTCCCGACCGCAGACGTAGGTTTGCAAGGCATTTTTCCTGGTGTTTTTCTGTCAATTTCTTGTATTTCCCCCCTTATGAACAACAACTTTTGGCACACGAAAAAACTCCTCGTGGTTTGATCGATTTGAGCAACCATAAACGACGCAAAACATAGGCATTTTGAGTTTGTTATAGTGCTTCCTAAATATAGAAAATCACTTCCTGCCCTCCATCTGCATTTCGCGCCATGGCAACGCAGTGGCGTGACGTCACATGAAAACAAGCTATTGCATGCGTCTTCTTTAGCTTGCAGCACGTTGAGCTCTCTCGGCCTCCGTAAAGAACAGACATAAAACATTGCATGCACTTTAAATGTAATTGCTGTTCGCATTGGTGTTTTCTTGACATTATTTCATCATCATGCTATAACAATCAGAAAGTAAAGACAAATAGATCTCACAGGGAGAAGGAGAGGTGGTTTAGTTGTTTAAGAAAAACATGCTTTTATGTTTTCGTGAATGCAGAACCCTGAAACAGATCAAAAACAGAGAGCTGAACTTATGTTCTTGTTCATGTGGTTTATCATCATCATCAGATTCAGTGTTACATTAGACAACGGTCTTAAAGTTGCTTCTAGCTGATCAGGAATATTGTTGAAGCTGTATAATAATGATTCACCCTATTCTGAGATCTAGTATGCTAATGATTCAAATGACCACTTACTGATTCACAATAAGTTGTCAGAACTTTTTACGTACAATGACTTATTCAAATTCTGTATTTGTATCTTGTTTTCCAGTACAAAAACATTATTAAATCAAGAACTATTTACTTTATAAGAATATATATTAAGCCTCCCTTTGTGAAAAATGTATTAACATTAAGTGAGTTTTTGCTTAAAACAAGAAAAATGATCTGCCAGTGTGGTCAGAAAATGAAGTTTATTTTTCTTACCCCAAATGACAGATATGTTTAAGGCATAAATCCACTTAAATTTAAAACATTTCTCAGAAGACATGACTACTGTTCATCAGTATCTAAAGATTCTTATTTGAGAAGCAAAGTTGCTTCAGATATTAAATCTTGTTTACTGAAAAATGTGTCAAAAAAAGTTTATGCTTAAAAAGAGAAAAAAAGATCTGTCAATGGGGTCAGAAAAATAAATCTTGTTTGTCTTTTGGAATTAAGTTTATTTTTCTGAAACCATTGGCAGATTTTTTTTTATTACTATTTTAAGCTTAAACTGAGTTAATTTTGACAAATTTTTTGACTTATTATCTTTATTAACTTTGCTTTTAAAGTAAATGTATCTTGACTTGATAATATATAGCCTATATGTATATGTGTGTGTGTATATATATATATTTATTTTCCTTTTTTTTTCTTGGCCCACAGCATTTAAAAATTTTCCCTTACAATATATGATATAAAGAAGTAATGTTTTTTTCTGTGTGTTGAGAGATCCAGGCTCTCTTTCCTGAGGAAGTCGGTGTGATTAGATGATATTAAATAAACCTCTGTAGGTTTAAGCACACGAGCGAGCGGGACCCACACCGGGACCCACCGGCCGTCCCACGTGCCTCATTGTGCCTTTGAATTTGCAAGCTGTGGGATTATTAATGCAAACAGCAGCTCTCTGCAGTGTACAAATCACGGTGTACAAACACTCGCGCTGCTCTATGGGTATTAATTATGCCGCTGTGATGAACTACCTGGTACAGAGGGACCGAAACAGAATAATCTGTGTCTGCAGAGGCTCTCGGCTTATACTCCATGCCCCTGGTTGGTTATCATCTTCTCAAGATAAAGAAGTATAATTCTGGGTTTTTAACAGTAGCGTGCTTCACTACATTGCAATGTCTACCTTAGTGTGTAGAATTAAACGTGTTTGTTTTGCATTGCATGTAAATCGGATTGTTTTGGCAGTCTGGTATCTGATGAGTCAAAGTCAAGTCGAGTGCATTGCATATTCTCTGCTGTATTGTTGTATATTGCACATTCTGGCAAATGCAGGTCATCCTTGTGGTCCACAGAACATTTGCATACTTCACAGACTATAAGCTACACATTACACTGCAAAAATAATATTAATGTTTGTATTTTTTGTTGAAATATGTTTTTTTTTTAGAATCAGATATACAGTGTAGGCAGAATACTATACAGTAGTGGCCAAAAGTGGAGGGGATATTGTTTTTTTTGCGACCCTACAAGTTCGATTAAATAAAAAAAATATAACATATATTCCTCATATTTTGATCAATTATTTTAAATATGAAGGAAAAACAAAACACTGAACTCAGCGTTTTTTTTCTGACAGAATTATTTGGCAAAATGGGCAAACTACAGCTACAGATTTTATTTTTCTATGCATTTTTTTTAATGAAACTTGTTTTTGCATGTTCATAACTTCTTTGTACTATAAAATGATATCAATAAGTTATGACAACATATTTTTACATTGCTTTAACTCATCAAAATAAGTTATCCAGTTTTCATCAACTTTATAAGTTATACAAGATTCAACAAAAATGTAAAAGTAATTTTTAATGTTATTTAAGTCGAAATGACTTAAACATCAAAGTTGATTGTACTTAAAAAATGGAAGAAAGCAAAATACCAAGCACAATGCAAAATGCGTACAAAATCTTCAAAATCACATTTTTAAATAAAGTGTGAAAATGTACATTTTTCTAGGCTGGACATTTCTCTTGGCCACTACTGTATTTCTATGTATTTTCATTTCAGTTTTAGTTACTTTAAGTTAAAGGAAAGTGAGAAATGTTGGCAATAGCTGAAATATATTTTATTTGAATTTATTTCAGTTAAAGTGTATTTTAAGTAATGAAATTGTTTTTTTTTTATGGCTTTACTTAATAAACCCTGTAATGGATGACCCAATGGATATCCCACAATGCAATGCACTTGACTTTCCATTCCTAATCGTTTTTTTTTACACAATGTTACTTAAAAAAATATAATGCATATTTTTTTATATCTAAATTGATAACTGGATTGCACTCGTCATATGAGGCCAATAATGTAGCATTCATACCGTTTATTGCATAATGTATATTTCACATATTTTAACAGTATGCCATTCCCAAGGTCAAGTTGAGCCCTTCACTGTATGCTGGGCGAGTCCTAGTGTGGTTTATTCTCCACAGGTCGTTTCTGCATCGTGATTTGTATAGTTTCATCTCTTATTATTCAAGTCTCTCCTCCTGCACCACAGAGGTTTTAGTTATTCATTAGTCTTCATTAGGCCAAAACACAAAGAGCACAAAGAATTAACAAATCTCCCCAATGCACCTTGGTACATTGCGCTATTGCAATAGCCTGCTTTTTTATTGGAGAAAGAAGGGATAAAAAGACAGAGAGAGTGTCAGACCCAGCATTCAGAGATTGAATATAGGGGCAATGGATGTGCATTTCTCGGTCACAGACGCACACGTGACTGGACTGTATGATTCGTATGAGGAGGAATGAGAGTTCAGACACAGACATTTAAACTTCAGATCACTGAGATCTCATTGTGAGAGACCTGTGACTCACTGTTTGACAATACACAATCTTGCATTTTCAACTTATCATTCATATTCATTCATATTTAACATAAATACAACCAAAATGAAGGTCTTCAAAACCTAAAAGAAAGTATTTTAAATCACACAGATGATTTGGATGAACTAAGTAAATATGCATACTCAATGACTCTGAGTACTAATTACAAAAACATATGTTCAAATGCATTCATCACAGATTCTGCATCAGTGCTTGGAAGAAGTTCACAGAGTGAGAAAAGTTACTGTGCAAAAACTTTTATTTCCGTGTAAACGCGTCCAACAGAAGTTTCCGTCATGCATCCGTCCCTTAATGAGGACAAGCATAAGGTGTAGAATATCGACACTGAGATCTGGCATCTGTATAAATTCATCTGCAGATAAGACACATCTGTCAACATACAGCGCATTTATTAAGCATCGCTTGTATGACTGGCAGCCGTACACAAACTACTGAGGTTGAACACGTGTCTGCAATGAATTTAAAAAACATGCTAATATTTCTATTTTCATAACAGCACCAACATGCAGTAAAGCCCCTGTTGACACTGACATTGACTTTGATAGCCAAGCACCTGGAGTCATTAGTTTTCAATGACAGCAGGTGATTTCTAAGTGAGTTTGATTTGTGCATTGAGAATCTTGTTCATGATGTGATGCATTATGCACAAGTGCTGTTGATGCAAACTACACAAAGTCGTACATCACTGACACTATTTATTTGGGATGGCAATATATTGACCTTGATAATGTGGCAGCAGAATTATGACTGTCAAGCACTTAATGCATTACAAAACAAAACATTAAAGCTACACTGTGTGATTTTTACCCCCATCTAGCGGTGAAAAGGTATATGACCATCCAGTGAATATTAGTTTCTGTTCCTCTCAATTCCGATTTCGTTTTAACTCCTACGGTGGCCAATGTAGTCCAAGATTAACATGGCTTCCCCCTCTTCACATTCAACACGGTGCCATCGAGTGTTAAAACGCGAAAGGTGAAGCTTGAATTAACGGGTATGTCCCTCTTTGGCTAATGTACTTTAAAGATGGAGGGGCAACATGGCGACCGACATTAGAACCCCTTACCCGAATGTATTTTCAATGGCATATTATACACTCACCAGAATACTTTAGTAAGCGCACCCTTGAAGAGCACATTCATATTTTCCTGGACATTGCAA
Organism: Chrosomus eos; assembly: GCA_036326025.1. NCBI lineage: Eukaryota > Metazoa > Chordata > Actinopteri > Cypriniformes > Leuciscidae > Chrosomus > Chrosomus eos. The sequence goes on along the minus strand of CM070836.1, from coordinate 34,413,464 downwards.
ATGTTCTGAACTGTCAGATTGTACTCTCATTGACTTTTTCAAGGACAAATTAATCCACGATGCCCCTCGAGGGTCGTTCAGTGACTTTCTGGATTATGCGCTGTTGTTGGCTGGTTCTCCTTCACTTTTGGGGAGGTTGAGGACTCTTTCCCCTAAAAGTTATTTGGGGAGGGGCACCACACACCAAGATCCAGTGCCCACAGTCAGATCATTGTCTTCGAACCGCCACGCCTGTGTCTTCGGACAAGATGGCCATGGCCACCGCCACACTTTGTTTGTTTGGACTGCCTTCCTGTGCTTGACCCTTTGCCTGTTTGATTAGATACTGTATTACTCAAATAAACTGCATTTGGAACCTCAAACTTTTTGTCTCAGAGCAGTTTGTAACATCTGCATTCATTTGATCAAAAATAGTCAAATTAGTGCGCGGATGAGGAGGGAGGGTCTAGCTAACCTCCGTTTTGTTTCACAATACTTTAAATGTCAACAAGAAGTGATGTCACCCGACATCGCTTAGAGCACCTTAAAGGAGAACTCCGGGCAATTTTTAAGTTAATCTTGATCGTTAGACCTTTGTGAGTACTGTCTATAGAAAAAAAAAACGAACTGGATCGGTGCTTGCGACGCGGAGCTGCGACCGCGAATGCCCAGAGCTCCCCCTCAGCTAAAACGGCAGCTCTGGGGGCAGAGGAGCGAGACTTCAGCGCGAGACTGCAGCTGGCCGTCTAAAACACTATTTAGGTGAATTTAAACCATGGCTAAGTTGCTTCACGCATCTTGTTCACAGGTAAGGCCCCCGTTCATGTTGGACAGACATTTTAATCGCATTTTGTGTCTGTTAAGAGGCACAAAAATGCTCTTTATGTTATGCCCCCAGAGCTGCCGTTTTAGCTGAGGGGGAGCTCTGGGCATTCGCGGTCGCAGCTCCGCGTCGCAAGCACCGATCCAGTTCGTTTTTTTTTCTATAGACAGTACTCACAAAGGTCTAACGATCAAGATTAACTTAAAAATTGCCCGGAGTTCTCCTTTAAGTTATGTGAAATTGACAATTCCACATAACTTAATTTTTTTTAATTCCCCATGAAATTTAAAAGTAATGCGTTACTTTACTAGTTGCTTGAAAAAAGTAATCTGATTACGTAACTCACGTTACTTGTAATGAGTTACCCCCCAACACTGATTATAATGCACAGTTGTATTTTATACAAACTACAGTATATGAAGTTATACTACATTACTAACACTTTATTTGGGATGGCATAATTTACCTTGATAAAGTAGCAAGAAAATGCTAAATATGACTGTCAATAGCAATTAATCACATGCAATACAAAATAAAACGTTAGAAAAAAACAAACAATAGTGCTTCCTGAGCAATTGCTTGGTGGAAAAACATTTTTTTTAGTGCCTTGCATGTGAAAAATTACTTTTTCTCTCTCTTTGTTTTGTATTAATTGAATGTTTTTTGTGCCTCCATTTCTCAAGATAAATGAGCATTTTCTGTGCTCCTGAAATGAAAGTTAGCCGCATACTGACAGCTTGCTAAAAGGCAACGTTTAAGTTTAACGAGAGGTAGTTAATTAGTCCACTGCAACAGACCTAAGAAATGCCGGCACATTGATTATAAAGTGATTATGCTTGATATATACAAAAAAAAAAACCTTTGTTTCTGTCTTTCATGTATCTGAAAAAAAAGTACACCATTGCACATCGCTAGTCTGTAGAAAAACAGATGAATTGCTGTTATGACCTTTGCAAGAGCTCAAAGATGAAAGACCTTCGTCTACCGCGATTGAAAATTAGTGGACTTGCTCATGAGCTCTAAAATGCTCTTTAACCGCGTATGTTAAATTTGGTCACACTGGCAGTAAAGAATAAAAGTAAATCTGTTTCTTAATTTATGTCAATTTGGCGGCCTTCCAGATTCAGCAGACGATTGCATTTGTCTGGGCCGAACTGATTTATGACAATTACAACCTGCTTGTTTTGGGATGAGCGTTGTAATTGAGTGTCTGCTCTTTTAAAGGTTTACAACGGCTAAAGTGTGTGTCATTGCGACGCTCAGCTGGAAGGTTGCAGTTAGATGGAGCACGTGGACCACGCTGAGATCTGTGGATGTGGAGCGTCTTCATGCTCAAGGTAGGATCTCACAGTAATAGTCCTTCATCATCGAGGCTTTGAGCTGAAATCTGAAAGATAGAAAGATGTTTTCTCATTTCCCATCTTGACTAAAGGCTCTTTCTGAAGGGCAAAAATGGTTCTGTCATAATAGACCCGCTGACATCATGTCATTAATGTCAATCGGTTACGAGACACGTGAGAACACTGAGATCAAACCTGGCTCAGGGCGTCCTGACATATTTTAATGTTTTTACCGCAAATGAGATTTCAGGTAATGTTTTATACTAAGGACTTTTCCTTTATTTAGAATATTTGTATGTATGAGGCTTATGGACTACTTTTGTTATGCTTTTTTATACGGTATCTTTTTACATGCACTTTTACTATGTCAAGCATCTTGGATGATTTGATCTATGTTTGACTATGTATATGTTTCTTGAGCAGCAAATCATCAAGTGATTTCTGAAGGAATATGTGACACTGAAGACTGGAGTAATGATGCTGAAAATTCAGCTTTGATCACAGGAATAAATTACATTTTAAAATATATTATAATAGAAAACAGTTATTTTAAATTATCAAAATAGATCACACTTTTACTGTTTGTATTCTATTTTTGATTGAATAAATGCAGTCTTGGTGAGAAGAGACTTATTTCAAAAACAATTAAAACAATGTGCAGACCCCAAACTTTTGAGCAGAAGAATAACTACATTTAATTTAAAATTAATGTTGATTAAAAAAATACTAGAATTATAACTGTTCTGGTTTGGAATATGTGTTTGTCCACCCAATCGCTGATGGAGATGCTTGTGCCACTGAAATTACACATTTGACCTTTAAAATTATCAAGATTCTATCACAAAATTCTATTAGAATTAATGTAAGTTGATTTTCCTATTATCTGCTTCATATACGAATCTTTATGGAGCCACTTTTGGAAAGAAACTCATGTATTTGAATAGTGTAAATGATATATATTTCGTTATCATTATGGTTTCGAAGCACTGTTGTAGTCTTGCTTTCTAATTATATTGAGAAAAGGAGGTTATTTTCTAGAAGTGCACAAAAAAGCTAACAAATCCCCTTTTATTTTGTTCATGGGACAGTGAGCGCATCAAACAGTCTCTCAGTGAATCTGCAGCCTAAATGTGTGTAATTGTGAGTTGAGCGTGGAGGACAGATCTGGGAGGGAGCGCTCCGCTGCGGGGTAGAGCACAGGGCCCTGTGGGGGACTGCTGTGTCCCAGAAATCTCTTCCCTCTCAAACTCCTGCGGATCTCTAGGGGCCGTGGCAATCACTCTCAATCCTGCCTGCTGTGTGTGAGGTGGCGAGGTCTTTAGCAGCCCTTTCCCTCGGTGGGACAAACTCTGTAAGCTATGATGGGGATGGACAGACGTCGGACTGTGCTTGTAAAGGGCGACTCTTAGACACACGAGCTCTCTTTAGGTGCAGCACTGCTAGTTCTGTCTATTCAACATCTTTATGGCTCTTTGGAGATTTGAAAACTTCTTGACGTTACATAAGGTCAGTCAGGGGTGCATATCCCAAAAGTTTCATTGTTACCAGCAACGATTCATTGTTTTCCGAAACCATAGGTCCAATGAACATTCGCAAACGGCATCGCAAAATTGTGTGTTTGGAACTACAGCTCTCGACCTGTGGTTAGAAACGGGTTCTTGCTAGAATGACACATGGGGTCCTATCATACACTAGGCACAATACAGCGACAAGCTGAATCAAGTGTTTTTTTTTTGCTAATTTCAGTCTGACGCAGATATCATTTTCACGCGCCACATTGTTTAAATGCATTTGCACCTATTTATACCTATTTACACACCCATGGTCTGAAAATAAGGTGTGTTCAGGTGCATGGTTGGCACGTTGCTATTTTGAGACAACTAAAATAGACTGTGCCATTGACCAACTGAAACTGGTCTAAAGTCAATGGCTCAATATTTTTTTTGTTATTTGAAGAGCGCGTTAGTATGTGCGCCTATAGGCGGGTCCACAATGCGTTTGCACTCTGCTTATTAAACACATTGACGCGCAGCAGCAGCACACTAACCTTTATTAAAAATAAAAGGATTACAATTTAAATATTAATATTGTGTACATAAAGATAAAGTGGAATCTGACTTGTCCCGTAGATGACCCGAGCAGATCCGTTTGCTCTCTGGAGACATGTTCAGTCTTTTCGCTTTGGAAATGCCGTCATGTAAATAGTGAATCCGCCATGGCACGAGCGCAACTGGCTTTTAAAGGAAATGGGAGATGAGACTCTGCTCGGGTTGGTTTATTTAACGTTATGCCCAAAACACACCCATTACTCATTAATAGAATAGAGACAACCCTTTTAGACCATGCGTTGGGTGTGCCGACCATTTTGCCCGTCGTTAAACTAGCAGAAGTAGATTTGGACTCGCCCTAAGTGCAATTGCGCCCTGTGCTTTAGACCATGCACTTAGATCCTTAAAATAGGGCTCATGGTCTTAAATCGGTCATGTTCTTGACACAATGAGCAAACAACATGCAGAACATTTTATATATTTTATTCCAAATATATGCGAATTCTATTTTACCACTGCATCCGAAATCACATACTGTATACCCAGCTAATAGGGAACATTATCATAACTTTCACTAACATTCTTTAAAAGTTGTTAATGTCAGGACGAAAAACTTTCGTAAAATAATATTAATGGAACGTTCTTGTAATATTATTAATAAGTTCTTGTAATGTTGAGAGAAAAACATTCTAAGAAAAACATTATCAGAACTTCCTTATGATGTTATTTTTATTTGCTGAATGTTTTTATAATGTTATCATAAAATGTTCTGAGTACAAAATTCATGGAACGTCCTTACTTAATGAATATTCTCGTAATATAGAGAGAAAACGTACTCGGTTACTAACGTAACCTCGGTTCTCTCTAGAGAGGGAACGAGTACTGCGTAATATCTTACGCTATGGGAAACACTCTTTCCTCGAGATATTGAAGCCAAAAATTATCCTTAATTTTTTTAATCATGCAAAACGCTTTTGCAGCAGCAAGCAGACAAGGCGAAACAGCTCGCGCGCCCATTGGCTGCCTCGCTGGAAAAGCTGCAGCCTATCGAGTGAAGGCACTGCGTGACGTAATGACGAATGAAGACGCTTCGCGCTCATTTCGTCATGTCCCGCCAGTATAGGCGTGGTCTCGCCCTGTAAATACCCCTCGATAGCTGTATTTCTCTGATTTTGTACACCGAAGCGAACCAGAGCATAGTTCAAGCACGGCAAGATACGCAGTACTCGTTCCCTCTCTAGAGAGAACCGAGGTTACGTTAGTAACCGAGTACGTTCTCTTACGAGAGTATCTCTCGTACTGCGTAATATCTTACGCTATGGGGACCCCATACAAAACGCCGTGCGGACAGGGATCCAACACCAGAGTCCCGGGGCCAAGCCCGGGGCACATCTAGTGCATAATCACCATAACTCACATAGAGTAGAGGAGGAGAGGCTAGAAGCGTCACTCCCTCATAAAAGTCCCGTAGGGGTACCGACCCGTAAGGGCAACATAGCCGCATTGGCGGCCGATAAGCCCGAAGTTCAGACCGCCAAAAGCTTAGCTTGTAAGGCGGGCACCTCCAGGTTATAGTACTTGATAAATGTCGACGGCGAGGCCCAGCCCGCAGCCGTACAGATATCCTGCAGGGAGACCCCGCTATACCATGCCCACGACGAGGCCACGCCTCTTGTGGAGTGCGCTTTGACACCCAATGGGCACCGCAGGCCCTTGGAAGTGTAAGCCAGCGCTATGGCATCCACTATCCATCTGGATAGGCTCTGTTTTGAGGCGGCGAGTCCCTTAGAACGGCCGCCAAACAAAACGAAAAGCTGCTCGGTCTGCCTGAACTCAGGCGAGCGGGACACATAAGCCCTTAACGCCCTGACAGGGCAAAGGAGACTCACGTCCCTCTCCTCATCGAGAACCGGAAGGGCTGACAGGGAAATTACCTGGGCCCTAAACGGTGTATTGAGGGATTTCGGCACGTAGCCGTGCCTCGGTTTGAGTACGACCTTTGAGTCGTTAGGCCCAAACTCCAGACAAGACGCGCTTACAGAAAGCGCCTGTAAGTCCCCTACACGCTTCACTGAAGCGAGAGCCAATAGAAACACCGTCTTAAGGGACAGGTGCTTCATGTCCGACAGCTGGATCGGCTCAAACGGGGCGCCTTTCATGGCCTCCAAGACCGTGGAAAGGTCCCAAGCCGGGACTGAAGGGGGCCTGGGAGGGTTTAACCTCCGAGCTCCTCGTAGGAAACGCACGACTAAGTCGTTTTCCCCAGCGACTGGCCAGACACCGGTTTAGCAAACGGTGCTATGGCCGCCACGTAAACTTTGAGCGTGGATGGGGTCCTTCCCTTATCCATCAGCTCCTGAAGGAAGGCAAGCACTTCCTTAACCCCGCAGTCCACAGGTGAAAAGCCACGGGCTCGACACCAAGTAGAGAACACCGACCATTTCGAGGCATAGAGCCGTCTGGTAGACGGAGCTCTAGCCTGCGCGATCGTGTTTAGCACTCCTTCCGGGAGGCTAGCGGGTACCCGTTGATGGCCCATGCGTGCAGGGACCACAGTTCCGGGCGAGGATGCCAAATCGAGCCCTCCGCCTGAGAGAGGAGATCTCTCCTCAACGGTACAGGCCACGGGGCAGTGCTGGCCATCCGCATCAGGACCGGAAACCAAGCCTGGTTCGTCCAGAGCGGAGCTACAAGCAGCACTGGGCATCCATTTTCCCTGATCCGTTCCAACACCTGAGGCAGGAGCGAGACAGGGGGAAAAGCATACAGGGGACCGCTGGGTCAAGCATGGGCCAGCGCGTCCCTGCTTTTCGAGAAGAATACTGGGCAGTGAGCGTTCTCGCGGGACGCGAACAGGTCCACCTGCGCTCTGCCAAACGTTTCCCACAGCAGCCGGACCGTCTGCGGATGCAGCGACCATTCTCCTGTCGGGACGTTGTCTCTGGACAGCTTGTCTGGACCCGTATTCAGGTGCCCAGGCACGTGCGCCGCTTTCAGAGAAAGGAGGTTGCGCTGGGCCCAGACCAAGAGGGGTTCTGCCAGCCTGCAAAGGCGTGTGGACCCGATGCCGCCCTGGCGATTTATGTACGCCACCACTGACATGTTGTCCGACCGGACCAATACGTGGTGGCCTATTATCTGGGGACAGAAGCGCCTTAGCGCTTTGTCGACTGCCATTAATTCCAAGCAGTTTATGTGAAGGAGCTTCTCCCGTACTGACCATAGGCCAGCTAGTGGTCTGCCCTCGAGCAGCGCTCCCCGCCCCGATGTGGAGGCGTCCGTAGACACCACCTTCACACCCGAGGCGATCCCCAGACTCACACCTGACTGATACCAGTCGGTCACTTTTCCACGGTTTCAGAGCTGAGACGCACTGAAGGTCGACCCTGAGGCGAAATAGACCCGCGGTCCACGCCCTGGGGGAACTCGTGCTTTTAGCCATAGCTGCAGTGGGCACATGCAGAGCAGGCCCAACTGGAGTACGGAGGCTGCTGAGGCCATCAGACCCAGCATTTTCTGAAACCTTCTGAGCGGGACTATAGAGCCGTGGCGGAAGGATCTCGCGACGTGCTGAATATTCAATCCGCGCTCCGGTGACAGGCGTGCTGTCATGGATAGCGAGTCCAACACTGTTCCCAGAAGGAAATTCTCCGACTGGGGAGCAGTGAGCTTTTCGCCCAATTGACTGTAAGGCCCAGCTTCTCGAGGTGCTCGAGTAATGCGGCCCTGTGTTCTATGAGCTCCGTTCGTGAACGAGCTAGAATCAGCCAATCGTCCAAGTAGTTCAAAACTTGCATGCCCCGAAGTCTCAGGGGGGCGAGGGCCGCGTCCATGCACTACGTGAACGTACGGGGTGCTATGGACAGGCCGAACAGCAGGACTGTGTATTGATATGCCTGGCCCTCGAAGGCGAATCTCAAGAATCGCCTGTGATGGGACGCTATTTGTATTTGAAAATAGGCGTCCTTCAGATCTGTTGACATGAACCAGTCTCCTTGGCGCACTTGCGCGAGGATTTTCCTGGTCGTAAGCATTCTGAACTGGCGCTTCCCGAGCGTTCTGTTCAGCAGTCGCAGATCTAGAATGGGTCTGAGCCCACCATCTTTTTTCAGTACCAGAAAATATCTGCTGTATAAGCCCCCTTCGCCCTGAGATAGAGGTTCTATAGCCCCTTTTCTCAGTAGTTTCGCTATCTCGGCTCGAAGTAGATGAAACACTTCGCTATACACCGTAGTTTCGACTCGCGCCGTATAACGGCGGGGCGTCGAGCGAACTGTAGCGAACAGCCTCTCGTTATAGTGTTCAACACCCATTCTGATACCCCGGGAAGCCTTGACCACGCATCTGCGTGAATAGCTAGGGGTAGAATGAAATCTGGGCTCTGGCCGCGGCAGGACGGCAGCTCGAGAGCCCCTGTGTACTGGGAACACAGCACCGTGTTTACAGCGTTCGAGGCGGGGGGCGCGCTGATCACAGCGGGCAGCCTGGCCGCGCTCAGCTTCTCTATGGCGGGACGCGCAGAGAGCGAGCGGGGCGAATCCTGTGGGATTCGGCGCGTGTGAGGGAATGTGGGCACATTTACTAATGCGGCACATTTACTACACTGAGAATACTGTCAGCTCGCGCGACTAAATCACTGCTGTGTATACAGCGTGCGAGGCGCGCGCTGATCAAAGCCGGCAGCCTGGCCGCGCTCAGCTTCTCTGTGACGGGTTGTGCAGAGAAGACGAGCGGGGGTGAATCCCGTGAGATTCGGAGTGTCTGTGAGAAATGCGGGCGCGAGACAGCGGGCACATTTTCTGCACGGAGAATACTCGGCTCGCGCCGACTGAATCAACGCTGTGTTCACAGCGTGCGAGGTGCGCGCTAATCACAGCGGGCAGGCGCGCGCTGATCAAAGCCGGCAGCCTGGCCGCGCTCAGCTTCTCTGTGACAGGTTGTGCAGAGAAAGCGAGCGGGGGTGAATCCCGTGGGATTCGGCGTGTCAGTGAGGAAATGCGGAACAGCGGGCACATTTACTGCACTGAGAACACTGTCGGCTCGCGCCGACTAAATGTGTGTTAGTTTCGTTTTACAGAAACCAAGGGACACGCATCGTGTAGTGTAAGCGGGCATTGTATGGGCGCGTTCACCACATTTTCTGCACAACCAACATGAGTTGGTTTTATTTGTGCTAGCCCTGCACCGTGGCGGGCTGTGTCTGGGTGTGGGAATGGGCACTGGGACGTGGGCATTCTTACAACACTCGTAACACCATCGGCCGTGGCCGGAACACCAGAAAATGCACTCTTTATTGGATTTATCTGGGTAGCCATAGAAACGGCTTTTGTGCGCAGGCAAGCGGGCTGAGACACCGGCTGCTTCACTGCGAAATACACTGGGACAGTCACAACGCATGGAACTGAACGAGCGAGAAGTTTTGGTGGAAATCCGGCCGCAGCGGGATCTGAACACCGTCACTTTCCTAGAGAGACTAGGAAGGCCTTGAGACCTCGGGCTTTACCTCAATCCTCGGCCGGGGCCCGCGCTGAGGGGGGCGGCGTCCAGCAGAGCGAGAGCGCGGTGTTTGATCTCGGGCCTGGCGGCGCTGCTAGTTAGCCGAAACGGCGGCCTTTGTGCGCAGGCAAGCGGGCTGTGGAACCAGCTTGCTCACTGCGAAATACACTGGAACAGTCACATTGCTTGGAACTGAACGAGCGAGAAGTTTTGGTGAAAATCCGGCCGCAGCGGGAACTGAACACCGTCGCTTTCCTAGAGAGACTAGGAAGGCCTTGAGACCTCGGGCTCTACCTCAATCCTCGGCCGGGGCCCGCGCTGAGGGGGGCGGCGTCCAGCAGAGCGAGAACGTCGAGGAACACGGAGCGCTCAGCTTCCGTCATCTCGGATAGCGTTAGCCACAAATGTATCTCACCATTCAGCGATGTAATCCACGGCTTGAGAGAGCGGACGCATCGGCTCAGTTTCAATGCCGTCTCCGGTAGTTTGTCGAGCTCAAGTGCGGACGCGGCGGCAGACGGCGGCCGCTGTCCGTCTGGGAGCGACTCGAGCGAAGCCGGCGAAGCTGGCGGGCGAACCGGCGAGCTTTGGCGGGCTGGAAATAGCTCGGGAGCGCGCAGGGCGCGGCGCTTCTTGCGGCGCGGCATCACGGCGGGCTGGGATGCGGGCTCGGAGAACGACGCCAGGCGAGTCCGCAGAGTCACCATAGGCAAGCGTTTACAATGATGGCATCCGCCGTCAGCGAGCGCGGTGGCCGCGTGATCCTCACCCAGGCAGGACACGCAGATGACGTGGCGGTCCTCGTCGCTGAGTGGGGCTCGGCAAGAACCACAGGAAAGCATCTTTAAAAAGACGCAGCTCTTTTAGAACAGTAGAAATGGGTGTTGCGTCACGTAAGCAAACACACACACACACACTTAGCAGAGTAAAAGGATATAGTACGCCGGAAAGCGCAGCAGGTACGGCAGTTGAAGGCGGCTGGGCCAGCGACTTCAGAAGATGGCACGTCCCGCTGAGAAGGCTACAAGTCAACGGCGCGGCTTCTCACTCTGGATCCCGCGATGCGTGAGCTTCGCGTGAAGAATGAAAAATCAGAGAAATACAGCTATCGAGGGGTATTTACAGGGCGAGACCACGCCTATACTGGCGGGACATGACGAAATGAGCGCGAAGCGTCTTCATTCGTCATTACGTCACGCAGTGCCTTCACTCGATAGGCTGCAGCTTTTCCAGCGAGGCAGCCAATGGGCGCGCGAGCTGTTTCGCCCTTGTCTGCTTGCTGCTGCAAAAGCGTTTTGCATGATTAAAAAAATTAAGGATAATTTTTGGCTTCAATATCTCGAGGAAAGAGTGTTTCCCATAGCGTAAGATATTACGCAGTACGAGAGATACTCTCGTAAGAGAACCCTGTGAGTACAACGTTCATGGATCCATGCAGTTATTTTAATGAACATTCTCATGACATTGAGAGAAAACATTCTTAAAACAACATTCTCTGAATGTTTTTATGATGTTTTTAATATTTGCTGAATATTTTTGAAATGTTGCATAAAATGTTGGGCCTTTGTTACGTCGTTGTATGGGAAACGTAGTTCAGCATTTTAGTTCTCGGTATCATTTTACTACCCAAATTACTAATGTACATCATTCATTTAGTCAAGCTACTATTTCATTATGCTATTTAAAATTGATAAATGTATTAACCACATTATATTTTTCACAAATTATATATTTTATTTGATCATTATATGATGCATTTATCTATCACAGAAATATTTAGTATTTAAATCTTAAATATTTAAATAAGACCATTCAACTTTGAGCAATTTCCCAAAATGCAACTTAAAAGTCAATTAATAAAATAGTAACCGTCTGGATTTTTACAACTTGAATGAAGGAGTTGAAGACAAAATATTTTACTAATTAAAAGAAGACCTAAAATTTGGCACAGGGACTAAGTGAACGATTATTTGAACCAGTTTATTGACATAAACCAGTGTTACCTATTGTAAGTTTGATGCATTTTTAAACAGACTATTGCATAACATCGATGCTCTGAACAGATACTAGAAAAAAAGACTCATATACTGATTTCAGAGAGAAATCCTCAAGAGAGCAGAACATTTGCCATCGCCTCCAGCAAACATGATCTTGTTTCATGGCAGCGGTATGTTGACAAGTAAATGTTTATGAATACAGGTTTTTCCATGATCGATGGTTCCCTTCTGCGTTTTTCCTTTGGTAAGGCGTCACCTGCGTATGACTAAAGGGTTCATCAAAGTTACACTGTAAAGAGATTGCTGTAAATTTTACAGTAACTTACTGGCAGCTGGATGCCAGTAATTTACTGTAAAATGTTTTACAGTATTATTACTGTATTTTCACTTACAGTACACTGTAACCTTTACTGTATTCTCAATTACAGTATCTTTACTGTATTTTCAATTACAGTATACTGTACCTTTACTGTATTTTCAATTACAGTATACTGTACCATTTACTGTATTTTGTCTGTTACCGTATTGTCATTTACAGTATTAGTATTGAGTTTTTTTTTGTTTTTTTACATGTTTACCCCACCCCCAAAAATGACAACAACTCATGAACATTTGTCCTTAAAATATTATTTTTAATTGTTGAACATTTTGTTTTTAGAAGTACAAATTACAAATCTTGACCTCAATAGCTGAAAAAAAAAGGCAAAAATCACCAAAGTCCATAGAACTAATCTCCTGGGGACCATTTGTATCTGTAGCATGGCAAAAACGTGCGTACACGCACTGAAAACCAAAACAGGCCTTAAAATAATAAAATACCATAAAAGTCAGTTTGTGTTGTTACATTTCAGTAATTTTGCCAGTCAAAGTTGACAAGCTCTCTGATGAGAAACACTGAGGAGGTTCAGGCTGATGCTTTTTTGTGTGTGGATCTTTCCAGATTTCCATCTGCTCTGTGCCTTTAGTGTTTGGTGCCATCAGAGTTGATTCTGAGAATGAACCTGCAAGCACAAAGGGGAAAAAAATACATTAATTTTGAGATCGGTGTTGTCAGAATTTGCCCTAACTCTCAAACTTAATGATGCATGTACTTTTATGTTGATAAAAGCAAAACATCTGATTCTGAATGCACCTACAGAGAGTACTATTATATTTACTCATTTCATATGGTACATAATACTGGATAATCTATTACACATATTGATTTCATCTTAAACTTAATATCTATTATCAATGCATTGCCTGTTAGTAAAGTAGAACAGTCAAGAAGTAAATCAATGAGTATTATTTAATGGATAATTCTTGGTTCATTTTGCATTGGCTCATTTTTTGTACATTTGGAGTGCTGTCAGTACAGAGAACAACGACAAAAATCAGTGTTTTCTACACCGTGTTATCCTTTTTTTTAAAATTCGCACCCTGTTGACTTAAACGGGGCAAGTTTTAAACCTGCTTTTAGCCTCTTAACATCCTTGATGTGTCATTACAAGTGCACAGCCATGTGAGTGGTGTTATTAAGAGTGACCACGGTCAATCTGACTGCAGTAGATTGAAAGATATGAATAAAAATGATGTTTATTCAGCCAGCTCACATACCTGTGTTTTCTTCCTGTTTTCGGTCGAAGTCGACAGTAGTCATTCGCGCGCTGCGCGATCATTGGTAACTTGTAATGACACATCAAGGATGTTAAGAGGCTAAAAGCAGGTTTAGAACTTGCCCCGTTTAAGTCAACGGGGTGCGAATTTTAAAAAGAGGATAACACGGTGTAGGCAACAACACCGATTTTTGTCGTTGTTCTCTGTACTGACAGCATTCCAAATGTACAAAAAATGAGCTCAATGTTAAAATTGACCGGAGTTCTCCTTTAATAATAGGAACATGCCACCGTTTTTTGAAAAAGGTGGTTTTCACCGTCTCCCCTATATTTAGCAAACGCATTTTTGTCTCAGTGCATGCATTGTCTTAGTCTGGCAGTGCCGCCGCTAGCTTAGCTTTGCATAATAAATGGAACCCTTTGTTGCCGGATAGCATGTTGGGAGTAAAAGTGATTAAAAAACTCAATTACTTTTTGTGGCCTGCGTATTGACCCTTTTACAGCCCACGTGATCAAATAGTTGCGCGCGCATTTTGGCAACGGAAGTGGTGTTGTTTCCCACTGGCTCTAACGTGTTAGCAACTCCTAAAGTTTATCAAAACGGTTTCCCAGCATCAAAATGTCTGGTTGTTGCGTTTACGGTTGCACTAATCGATATTCCACCATGGGACTTAAGTTTTATAGGATTCCGACAGGATCACGGCCGTTTCAGAAGAACCGGCGGCGCCTGTGGCTGCAGGCGATTAAACGTGTTGATTGGAGCGAGGACATAATAAAAAAATGCTCGCGTCTGCAGCGCCCACTTTATATGGGCTGATTCTCGCCATACTTCTGTTGCCAATTTGCGCACGCATACGTTGCCACGTCATCAATGTGTACAAACAGTAAAAGGGTCTATTCACAACGAGTGCAAATAGCAATGCAGATTAAGACTAGGCGATTTCCTAGGCAGATGTTGACTTGGGACGGAGCACAGGCGAAGCACTGCTACTTGGTCACAGAGATATCACGCAACACCTGAAACATACCGGCATGAAAAAAACTATAAACACCATACAACATCATATCTTACATCATCTTTTCCCCTCATGTCGTGATAACATACCGGCATGAATATTAGCTGGCTATTTTTCCTACAGTAGACATAGTGAATGGCGATAAACATGGCTGATTTTGTGAGAGACGAAGAGGGTGACTTCTCAGACAGCCAAGATCCAGAACCATAACTCTACGAACCAGAGTTTTCAGAAGAGGGGCTGCGTGCTTTGGAAATAAGACCGACAAAAGGAGGAGGTTGCGATTGTTCAACAGCCTGAGGGCGTGAGGATGAGAGCCGACACTAACTGGTGGTGTGAGTGTGGGAATATGCCAGCCTATGCCGACTGAAATAGAGTATCTGTGCTGTGGCGAGTGGGACAAGGTACTGCCATCGATGACCAGGCTCAACGTGTCAGATCAAGATGAGGTGCCCGCAGTTGTGTCTCAGCTACCGAGGACTTCTCTGCATTGATCCATCCTATAGTCTTCGACTTTTTTGAGAACTCATCTTCTGTGTCTCTCACAAAATCCGCCATATTCATCGCCATTCACTATGTCTACTGTAGGAAAAATAGTTAACTAATATTCACACCAATATGTTGACGGAAGTTGGGGGATTTCAGGTGTTGCGTCATATCTCTGCGCCCAAGTAGCAGTGGTTCGCCTGTGATTCACCGCAATATAGTCCCAAGTCAATATCTGTCTAGGAAATCGCCTAGTCTTAAAGGAACACGCCTTTTTGGGACTTTAGCTTATTCACCGTATCCCCCAGAGTTAGATAAGTCTATACATACCTTTTTCATCTCTGTGCGTGCCGTAACTGTCTGACGCACCCACCGCTAGCCTAGCTTAGCACAAAGACTGGAGGTAAACGGCTCCAGCTAGCATACTGCTCCCAATAAGTGACAAAATAACGCCAGCCTTTTCCTATTTACATGTTGTGATTTGTATAGTCACAGAGTGTACAAATAATAAGGTCACATGAGACACAGCCATATTTTAACCATATAAATACTGGGAACTATATTCTCAGAGGGCGAAGCACTGCTACTTCTGTGGAGTGATTTGCTCGCAGCACTTGAGAAGCCCTGTAGTGAGGAGCAGAGAGTTTGCTCAGAGCTGCGGTAATCACTCCACAGAAGTAGCAGTGCTTCGCCTTCTGAGAATATAGTTCCCAGTATTTATATGGTTAAAAGATGGCAGTGTCTCATATGACCTTATTATTTGTACACGCTGTGACTATACAAATCACAACATGTAAATAGGAAAATGTGGGTGTTATTTTGTCACTTATTGGGATTAGTATGCTAGCTGGAGCTATTTACATCCAGTCTTTGGTCTAAGCTACTGTAGGCTAGTGGTGGGTGCGTCAGAGAGTTACGGCACGCACGGAGATGAAAAAAGTTATGTATGTATCTCACTCTGGGGGATACGGTGAAAAAGCTCCCCAAAAGTCGGGAGCGGACATGCTATCCAGACATGCTATCCGGCGGCGCTGCCAAACGCGAATAGAGCGTAAAATTCTCGTCTACCACGTCTAGTTGGACGCTTGAACATTTAGAATCCAATCGCGTGTCCAAAGCTAAGTTGACACGCGTAAAAAGCAAGTGTTTGAAGCGAAATTGACGCGCGTCAGAGGAGAAATCCGCTTCTTGTGGGAGGGGCAAGTGCTAGACGGTTGTCTGTTTGCAAGATGGCTGATGTTGATTGACCTCTAGAGGTGCATAATTGCGTCTTTACATTGACTTAACATTTAAATCACTCGCACCAGACGTTCTATTCGCGTTTGGTGTGAACGCACCTTAAGACAATGCATGCACTGAGACAAAAATACATTTGCCCACTTATCTAAATATAGAGGAGACAGTGAAAAAACCCTATTTCAAAAAACGGTAGGGTGTTCCTTTAAACTTAAATACAATGTAATTCCTTTGGATAAAAGTGTCTGCCAAATGCATGAATGTAAATGTAATGTAAAAAATATATATATTTTGGGTTACCTAATTCTGCATTCGACAAAATGGACAGATAATGCTGAAGAAGAGTCTGTTAGCTGTAGTAGCTGGATGATGATTCTTCATAGTCAGCATCCATGTTTTTGCTTAGAGAACAGACTCTCCTGAAACAGACAAAGTCACAGCAGCCTTTTAGTGTTATTATAGTTCACAGAAATAAAATACAATGACAAAACGTATTACTAACAACAACGACATGAGGGGAAAAGATGATGTAAGATATGATGTTGTATGGTGTTTATAGTTTTTTTAATAAATTAAACATTTAAAATATTAGTTAGCAAAATTTTGCTATATTGATAATGGTATATTGCTAACCCTTTCCTCCTCCTCCTCCTCCTCCTCCTCAAACGTCAGCCTGTTCTGTATATTAGTGGAGAGCGTCCGCAGTGATGTACAGTCCGGAGGGAATGGCTTCTGCAAATTCAAAATAAAGAACAGAAACTGATGAATGATTATTTAAAAGCACTTTAACTCTGCTGCCTGGTAAACCCGTTTTCTCCCCTTCCGTTGGTTTCATCGGGAGTTACATTATTTTATGTTTGCCTGCTAAACTAACGCATAATTCTGCTAATTTAGTTGATGTCATCTTACCCACCTGTAGATGTCATCACCATTAGGACGGCAATCACAAGAAAAGACTCCAAAACACACCTCCGACATTGCAGACATGATTCAGGCCACAAACTTGAAAATAAAACAAAAGATGTAATTAACAATGGTGTCGCTTAAACGGTTAGTTTACTTAAAAAATTAAAATGATATCCATTTACCATTTACTCAGCCTCAACTTGTTCATAACCTGTATTAATTTATTTCTTGTGCTGTGTACCTAAGAAAAACATGAGTAACCAAACAAGTTTCTGGTCCCCATTGACATCCATAGTATTTTTATTTATTTATTATAGAAGTCAATGGGGACCAGCAAACTGTTCCATTACCAACATTCTTCAAAATATCTTCTTTTATGTTCAGAAGAAAGAACTTCATGCAGGTTTAGAACAACTTGTGGGCAAGTCAATTATGACAGAATTTATTTTTGAGGTGCACTATTCCTTTTAACTTATTTTTTCACTTTAGCTCACTGTTAAAGGGATACTCCACCGTTTTTTCATATTAGACAATGTTATTCTCTTATCTAAGATGATTTGATACATGCCTCTCTCGTCTCAGTGCGTGCACTTAATCGCTCTGTCGGGCGGAGAACTTTGAGAGCAGTTAGCTTAGCCCCATTCATTGTATATGGGCCAAACAGAGATGAAGTTAGAAGCGACCAAACAAATCCACGTTTTCTCTATTTAAATATAGTTACACGAGTAGTTACACGACCAAGTATGGTGACTCTAAATAAAATGTGGCGCTTTTTATAAGCGGGTAAAATGGATAACTATAATGTATGGCGGAATAGCACTTATTGGGAGCACTTCGACTCGGCGCTGTAATATCTTCACTCGTGAAAAGTCCTCTCCCCCCTCTCCCTCTCCCTGTCATTTCCGTCAATAGAACCAACGTGACTTTTACCTGTGCTACTAGCAAACTGCAAGAGATCATTTACAATGGCGGACTATGTAGATAATTATGACTTGTTTGTAGCAGACCCAGAGCCATATCTGTTTGAACCCGAGTACACAGAGGAGGAACTTATGGAAGCTTGTTTCCGCCACAGAATGAAAAATAAAAAAGGTAATTGTCGCAGATATAAAGTCGCAATTGCGTGTTATAAAGTCAGAATTGCGAGATATAGTCAGAATTGTGAGATATAAACTCGCAATTGCGAGTTATAAAGTCCAATTATATGGGGGGAAAAAGACGGACTTTTTTTCCTCTCAGAATAGTTTATCTCACAATTCTGACTTTATAACACGCAATTGCGACTTTATATCTCACAATTCTGACTTTATATCACGCAATTGTGACTTTATATCACGCAATTCTGACTTTATATCACACAATTCTGACTTTATAACACGCATTGCGACTTTATATCTCGCAATTGTGAGAAAAAAAGTCAGAATTGTGAGATAAAAAGTCGCAATTACCTTTTTTATTTTTCATTCTGTGGCGGAAACAAGCTTCCATAAGTTCCTCCTCTGTGTACTCGGGTTCACTACTAGTTTGCTAGTAGCACAGGTAAAAGTCACGTTGGTTCTATTGACGGAAATGACAGGGAGAGGGAGAGGGGGGAGAGGACTTTTCACGAGTGAAGATATTACAGCGCCGAGTCGAAGTGCTCCCAATAAGTGCTATTCCGCCATACATTATAGTTATCCATTTTACCCGCTTATAAAAAGCGCCACATTTTATTTAGAGTCACCATACTTGGTCGTGTAACTACTCGTGTAACTATATTTAAATAGAGAAAACGTGGATTTGTTTGGTCGCTTCTAACTTCATCTCTGTTTGGCCCATATACAATGAATGGGGCTAAGCTAACTGCTCTCAAAGTTCTCCGCCCGACAGAGCGATTAAGTGCACGCACTGAGACGAGAGAGGCATGTATCAAATCATCTTAGATAAGAGAATAACATTGTCTAATATGAAAAAACGGTGGAGTATCCCTTTAACGTTGTTACATCTCCCTAACTAGCTAAGTTGTGATAAATAGGGGACGGAAGTTCACGGAACATACATATGTTATTATTATTCTCTGTTTAAGTTTACTTCGGCTTATTTAAGTGAAGTTAACCTAGCTACCAGTTGATGTTATGACGGCAATGAAAAGGCTCCAACACACACCTCCATCGTTGCAGACTGCAGACATTATACAGATCACAAACCTGAAAATAAATCAAAGCATATACGTGAAAATCTTGTTTAAAAACCTCACTTAAACAAGGGTTTCTTCTATCTCACTTTACCTCAGTATTTCACCACGACACGTTAGTTCGTTGCGGTTAACGTTAGCCTAACCGACGACTCCGCCTAGCGAGCTTACGTTAAAGAGGCAGAGATATGTACAAACGTTATTGTTATCGTTTTAACTAAAGAATATTTCGGATAATATAGGTGAACTTATTAGCTTACTTACCAGTTAATATTATCACCGTGACGGAGATCCGGCCGACTGTCAGGGAAAAAAAAGGCACCAAAACCATTCCGACGAAAACAAAAAGACAAATCATGTTAGTTTGCTGTTAACATAAATGAAAACATTTGCAAATGTTTGTTTTACATAAAATAGAAATAATATACTAACCTTTTTGGAGTTACCGGTAGGCTACATCTTTTGTCCACATTAACGGCCACTTCAACCAATACAGTCAAAAAAATTCAAAAAAATCTCTCTTGCCATTGGTCAGTTTTACGCGGGCTAGTTCACTACTGTAAATTGATTTACAGTAGAGAAGAATTACAGTAGTGCCCATATATTTTCCCATAATCCTTTGCGGTTTACAGTAACATACTGTATAAACATTTTACAGTATCTTACAGTACATATTACAGTAAAATACTGTTCAAATTACAGAAATCAGTTACAGTGTATGTAAACCGACAGAGATAGATGATACCCCTCAGAACGCTAACGGAGGTGCTTTGGCATAATCCATCAAAATTAAGTTTGCACTTCCCTTCTTAAATGGACCAAAGAGGTCTCGTGCATTCTGCCTTTTTTTGTCACCTAAATTGGAGAACGCAGAAGACTCCTCTCATGCTTTAGAGAATGCATTTAACAATTTACCCGAATAAACCCATCGAACAGTCACCTGATTTGCATTCAGCGTCTATACACGCTTGAGAAAATCCATACCTTATTCCTTAAACGGTCTTACAAATACATTTATGTTGAAATAAAGTGCCGCTGTCGTGCTTCGGGCAGCAGACTGCACAAGGGAGGGGAAGAGACACAAATCTGCATTTCATTTCTGAGCGACCTCTAAAAAAGTGCAACCCGCCATCGGCCTGAAGAGAGGAAGATGGGATTGTGTTACAGGCCTGAGGGATTCATTCCTGAAAACAAGATTTATACGCTTTTTCTTCCTAATAAACCTTATGAGAACTATTACAAGTAAACAAGTAATTACAAGATTCAAAAGCCGTTGAATCATCTTAATCTCTCTCTCTAGTCTGCTATCAGTTGCTCAAGCCACTGGCTCTAAAATTACATTTTGAAATTAGCAACGGAGGCGTTGGATTAGATGCGTAAGAAATTCTTCCTACACACAAGAGCATTTAAAGGACAAAAACTTGACATCTGAACAATGTCTTGAGGTGTGATAGTATAAGCCGAACCATTTCCTTAGAGTATTTTTAAGATATCTTAGAGTTAACCAGTTTTACTGCAGCATAACTAGCATTTTTTTACGGTGAGAAATGATAACGTTCATATTGAGATCTCTGACTATTGATTGAAATCCGTTTTAATGTCATTGCTTTTTTCAATTTAATTTCATTGCTGTCTGTGAGAAAACAGCTGATACGTATAAGATGTCCTGTGTTCCCCCCTCCCCCCATTGGCAGGGAATGGAGAACATGTAGAGTGAAGAAGTGTGTGTGAGTGTGAGGAGTGAGTAAAGCGCTGAACTCCTCCCCAGATTTTTAATCAGAATGTGTGTTGTGGCAGATGGCCTTTGCTTTGACTGTATCCTGGCCTCCCACAGACTATAACACAGGCATTATTATTACCCATCAGCCCACTCAAACTCCCAGACACTGAGCGCTGACCGTCAACACACACATGCTGGCTGAATGAGAGCTTTAGAAGCACACAAACCAACAAAGGGATAAAGAATGTCAATGTAATCCCAATATATATATATATATATATATATATATATATAATTTTTTTTTCTTTTTTTTTCTCTGCGCTCTTGTTGCCAATTAGGCCAACCTCTGCAATCAAAAAATCTCAATTTGATCTCAAGTATTTCTAATTATATTCTTCCAAGACAAACTGATCTGAGCTACTATAGGCTACAATCATTTTACTTTATTTTACTGTCAACTATTGATTCATTTACATCTGTATTTATTTCTCTCAAATATTTTATTTTATTTCTTATTTGATTAATTTATTTGAAAAAAAAAATCATGTACATTACTTAAAGTTCGGAGTTGTTAAGATTTTGTAATGTTTTTGAAAGAGAACTTTATGCTCACCAGCAAGGATGCATTTATTTGATTGTGAGATATTATTACAATGTAACCCCTAAATTGTCACCCTTCTTTTTGAGCATAGAAGTGAAAATTCACTATCCACACTTAGGTGGCTGTAATTCAGCAGACTATTGCTGAGGTGAATGCACTTTGACCCTCTTGAAAATGAGAGGATGCATCTCAAGAGGCTATCCTTTAATAATAAATTCAAATTCAAATTTCTTTAAAAATGTAAAAAAAAAGTTAAAAAAGTTGACTGTAAAACAAGTTTACTGCACTAAACATTTTTGTGTTTTATATAAAAATGTTATGTTTTAGAAAAAAATGTTTTACTATAAACTTGCTATAAAATGAAATCCATATGTCTAACCAAGTTGTGTTTCAAATTTGAAGTTGATATCACGAAAATTGAGTTTTTGTTTAGGCCGCTATACCAAAAATAGCCACCAGGTGAGACCCACATTCCAATGGATTTTTTTAATGCGTTCTGTCACAATTTAATAAATGTGTCATTATATTAATTCTATCACAAAACAGTCATCAAATATGAAACCTTGAGTTTCAGACCTTTCCGACGATGTGTTTTTTTCAAGATTTTTGTATTAAATAAAAACATGAAACATGACACCGTCCACTAGGGGGAGGAGCCTGCTAAAAGGTTTTAGAGTACAATTTCATTGGTAATGCAATGTCCGATTTCAAACCGGTTTTAAAGGTGCTCTAAGCGATGTCACGCGTTTTTAAGGCCAAAACATTTTTTGTCACATACAGCAAACATCTCCTCACTATCCGCTAGCTGCCTGTCCCCTGAACACACTGTAAAAAACCGCGGTCTCTGCAGACACTCCAGGCTCCACAAACGGCTACAAAAACAAACTGTAGCGACCCGCTCTAGGAAACATAACAAACTGTTCCAGCCAATAACCCACAAGAATGGTTTGGGGGCGGGGTTTGAGGGGTTAGTGCGCGGATGAGGAGGAGGGAGGGTCTAGCTAGCCTCCGTTTTGTTTGACAATAGTTCGAACGTCAACAAGAAGTGATGTCACCCAGGATCGCTTAGAGAACCTTTAACAGGATGAATATTGAGTTTTTAACGATTTCGATTGATACCGAATTTATGATGGTTACGGATTATGTGATAGGGAAAACAGGCAATAAATAAACTGAAACTTTTTTTAAAGAATTTTGTTGAATAGAAAGTTCAAAAGAACAGCATTCATTTGAAATATAATATATATTTGTATTATATTTTCTTAAAAGCAACAAAAATCTTACTGACCCCAATCTTGTGAACAGTAGTGTAATGCTTGGCATGTACAGTATTTGCGTCTTTAGCACACCGGCACATGCTTGCAGTAGATTGATCCACAATAACCACTTTTCAAGGCTAAGACATTTATCTGTGTGAAGAGACATAATGAATGCTTGATATTACTGAGTGTCTACGACCTGTCTCACTTGAACCACACAAGCCAAAACGCAAATTGACGCAGTTCACAAACAACACAGAAACCAGCAAATGTTGTTAGTAATTCCCTCACTGAAAAAAATCAAAAGAGATCATCAAAGGAAAACGTCTTCAGAGATACAAATCAGCAAAGTGTCTCACTATACAGACAGCTGACACGCATCATAATGAATGAATGCATCAAGTCGGCTTCATAACATTTTTGAAAAACCACCATGGGTCTTTTGTGATTGCTCGTGTAATCTGAAAGGTTTGTGAATCTTGTTGGTTGTTGATGTGGAGTGGTTTAATTTAGTCTGTTTTTACCCATTAATGTTCATTCAGGTTCAATAAATCTGCATTTAGATCATCAAAACCTCTTGTGAGACTCCAATTGAGTGGCAGTCCAGGGGCCTTATTAATAAAATGTGCAAATTTGATCTTAGAGTGTGCGTGCGCTAAGATCCACGCTAACGTTTAGATTTATAAAAAATGTGGAAAAGTGCAAGCGTAATAGACAGACGTATGCACTTTCCTTGAGGCAAAGAGTCAGAGTACTGCAGCAGGTCAATAATACTAATAAAACCCTGTTAGCATAATTACACAGCATTGCAGTTCAATTATTTAGTATGCATACTCTAGTTCCACACGTGTAAATTATTTCAGCCAATCTATAAGCTTTAAAATGGCCTGTAATGTAATGCATTGTGTGTGTGTGTGCATGTGGTCATGTTGGATTTTGTGCATGCGTTTGTTTTCTCTGAATCACACGTGAGCACATTTGAGATATGATATTATATCAAATGTAAGACGGTCTCTCTATGCAACATTTTATAAATGAGACCTCAGGAGAGGATGCTGAATCTCTTCAAAAAAGCATTGGCTTTTATGTGTTCTTTAAAAAAAAAGATTAGAAAATAACGAATAGTTCCTAAAACAATGTACAAAGTAATTTACATGATATCACACTTTTTATGAATAAAAACAGGCATGCATATAGCAAGGAAACCAATTTAACTGTAAAAAAAAAAAATACATAAATGATATCTTCATTGCTATTTTCAATCCAACCAGAAATAGAATGAAAAAAAAATTTGTTAAACTCACAACAAATCCAACGATTTTTCTTTTGTATTTGACAGCGAGATAAGAAAGCATACTGGTGTACCATTAGCATACAACTTTGATATTTTGCTCTGCTATTGTCCAAAGAATGTCAAACAATGTTATATCAGCAGAAATATTAATTATGCTACTGTCATCACAATGCACATACAGTACACAAACAAAACACAGTGTATAGCATAAAAAGAAACAATGATGAACATGTCTAGCAACACATGCAGTCCTGCCATACATGCTAACAACACATACAGTGCAATATCTCATCATTCTAAACCTCTACTATATGAAAACACCCCAAAACATTTGGCATGTGGACCCAAACTTGCTCAGAGCTCAATTGTCTGCAATGTATTATTGGAGGCACGACAATATTGTATTCTATTTCTTACTAGCAGGGCACCCCGGGCGAGTTTAACAGAGCTGCTCCCCCAGGGGATCCTCAGAGATGAGGTAAAAAACAGAAAAGTATTGTGGCAGGATCCCGACAGAGACTAGAAGCTGTTCAGCTCGAATGGAAGTCAATGGAGGAGATGCTTTATCGTCACATCATAAACTGACTACTGTTCGCTAATCAGAATGTTTGCTACAGTTTAAAGGGATACTCCACTTTTTTTGGAAATAGGCTCATTTTACAACTATATATTTATTTTATTTGTATTTTTTTCCTACTATGGAAGTCAATGAGACCAGAAACTGTCTGGTTACTGGTATTCTTCTAAATATCAGAAAATCGGCTGAATGGATTCGAAAACGGTAAAATGAGCCTATTTCCAAAAAAAGTGGAGTATCCCTTTAACATTTATTTGGAGTGAGCTACATCATTTTATATTTTTATAGTACAAAAAAATAAATAAAAAAAAATATACATTTTTGGTAAAGGTCACAATTTTGCAACATTATACATTTTATTCTATGTGTTCTATAAACAAAGATTGACTGCTATACAACATTGAACCAAAAATTTAAAAACATATATATTTGCCTCCCCGTATAAATCATCAATCATAATCAGACACAGATAATCTCTCTAGTGTGTAATGAAACTGTAAAGAGTGAGAATATTGGAGAAATCTCAATTATTATAGGATCAAAACAAGTGAAAGACTAACAAGGTTGTAAATAAATCTAATGAAACGTGGAGTATGGAGTTCTTGTACATTAATATCTGATGATGGAGTCGATCTTTCTATTGTTCATGGACTAAAGATACTTGGTGTGATTTGTTGGGTTGGTGATGGGAAAGAATAAAGTAAAGATGCCTGGAAAGATCATCTTATGGAATCATCATTATCTGATAAAAGAGGTAGTTGGCGATTAGCCTGACTACATCAGACTTCCTACTTCCGCAAATTTAATTTCGCTCCTGTAGTCAGTCTAAGATAGCAGCCTATCTTTCAGTTTTCCTCCGGCCTGAAAACAGCCGGCCAATCAACGAACAGAGGGCGGGCTGAGAGCCGTGACGTAGACTCTAAGCGCCAAGTTTTACATTGTAGGTTAGAGAAATCGAAAACCGAAACGACCTCGGAAATGGGAAACGAGACACGGGATGCAATTCTCTCTGTTATGGAGAACATTCCGGGTTTTTTCAAACTGAAGCCAGAACAAGAAGAGTGTATTTCGCTCGCATCATCAAGTGTTTACAGTGGAAGTTCAATCATAGATTTGAGTTCGATGCATGATGTCTGTGGTACGATGCGGCTGTGTCGGCGCATAACATACGTCATAAATAAACTTATCTGATTGGCTTACGGGTAACCAATGATTTTAAACTTCAGACAAGCGCCCCCTAGCGAGAGAGCAAACACTTCTCTATTATGCTATTCCAGACTCTGTGTACGAAGCAAAGTGAAGTAGCAGAGTCTGGTATTACCAGGCTAGTTGGCGATGTGACTTTGTAAAGAAACACGACACGCCTGTAGAATGAACACGCTTTCACAGGTTTGAGTTTTTGTAGTTACACAGAGACGATAACGGGACAATCTCTTTCAAAAACGTGCATTTTGAAACACTTTAAAAAAAAAAAAATGCATTTTCAGGCCCCCAAAACACTGCTGTTGTGTACAGTAAATAAACAGTAAAACGCAGTTTTTAAAATAAAATAACACTGGCACCGTCTTTATGCAGGATCTGGCAAGAGTACATTTTGGAAATTTGACAGTTGTGCATAGATATAATTTTTTTGGACAAAATCTATGCAAAGTTTTATATGCAACCCTTCTGCCATTTAGGAATAATACTATTAACAACTGAACTGGATGGATTTCTATTAGAAAGACTGGCTGTCACTTATGAATCCAGTGTGTGTGTGTGTGTGTGTGTGTGTGTGTGTGTGTGTGTGTGTGTGTGTGTGTGTGTGTGTGTGTGTGTGTGTGTGTGTGTTCCCATGCTCACATGTGGCCCTCTCTTCACCTCCTCCATGGACTCTTAGGATAAATCTCCCGCACCTGCTGGCTTGTTCTCAGTAATGTGTGGTTATTCTCTGGTGTCGTGTCTCGTGTAATTCCTCCAGCAGTCTCTTCACCACTGGGGTCTGGATTACCACCGTCACGATTGCTGGAGAAACATTAGATTAATTGTAAAGCTCCAAAAAGTGGGACAGCTGCATATTTCATGTGCTGCCACGATGGCATGAAGAATATCTCACTCTCCTCTTTCTGTCTGATTTCCTCTCTCTCTCTCTTTCTTTATGCTCCCTAGAGCTGCAGGCGTTTCTGAGGGAGGAAAGGGAGAAGGAAAGGTTAGTGTGAACGAGAGGAAAAGGCTGGAATGGTTTGATAAAATGATAGCGCTCTCCTCGCTGTATAATCTCAGTGAATGGGTGCCGATCAAGTGTGGCACAGCACCTGCGAATGTTCCTCACTACTGCCCGTCCTACCTCTTTACCCTTTATCATTTCTGACTGGTGCTATCTATATATCTATGTCAGACTCAAGTGTGTGTGTTTGTGTGTGTGTGACACTTCTGATCAGGTGTGCTGTGTTGGGAAAGGTACCTTGAAACCATGATACATAAAAAACGAAGAATGTTGGATTTACTTCAAATAAACAGTGACTAGTGTTTCTACCCAACTGTGTAAACTAGTTCCTAAAACCCATAATTAAGTTTTATGGACTAAAAAACTAATAAATGAGACAAAAGTTCTTAAGGTAAAAACGTTAGGGAATTTGTTAGTTGTGTTTTGTATACGCTACTGTAAAATCCAGCATTGCAGGTCAGAGGTCACTAGTATACATGGTTTGATGGTACACCAGCTCAGATTAGCTTGAGAACAGCATGACTATACTGGTCCACCAGCTAGACCAGCATAAACCATGTTCCAACATGGGATTTATGGTGGTTTATACTGGATTTCTTTCAGCAGGGTAGGCTACATCTTCATATTGCTTGATTTTATGTTAAACCAGTGGTGTAGTCTAGTTTGTTGTAGTGAGTATACTGTAATATACCTCCCCCCTTATTATTATTTTAAAAAGTACATCTTACTATGCAATTTCTTTCATAATTCCTTCGAGTTACTTTCTTTCTCTCTAACTTTTATTTCGGTGGGTTGTAAATTAAAGACATTTAAGCTTCTGTGTGTTTTAATAAACTATTATTATTATTAGGCCTACTTGAAGTACACTCTACTGTGCAATAGTAATATATTTCTGTTATAATTTCTTCATTATACAAAACTTTTATTTTGACAGGTTGTCATGAAGACTTTGAAGTTTGTGAGCGTGTATATGGTATGAATGAATGACAATGGTTTTATCAAATGAAATGGTAAAATTCTTGTGAAGTGACTCTCATAAAAGCTCTGCGATGAAGTTCAAATGTGTGCATGTCCTCCTCATAGACGCAGTGTGTAGTAGATCACACATTGAGCGCTCATTCACAGAAACAAGCAGAACATGCAGAGTTTATTTCTATAGCAGTCTTTTTGAGCTTTAATATTCATAGACACTTACATATCGAGATTTGATTCATTGTACATCCCTACTTTTGATGTATTCTTTCAAAAATGGCCAAATTGCGTGACGTTCCGCTTTACAGTAGGCTAAGTTACATTTGTGACTGGATTACGTGATCTGATCCATGTCACTGCGCAAACACAGATGTCGGGTGAATTTATGAATGAAAGTTCTGTCACAAAACGATGTTGTTACGAATCCTTGTGCTTTTTTAAGTGGGTATACGGAGATCCTTGACTTTTCCTACTGGGCATACGCAAGGGTGTAACTTTGGTTTGAGAAGTGGGGGGGACACAAAATGGGGGAATTTTTTTTTCCGATTTGAAAACCATTTCCTGCATTTACATACATTTAGGGACTATGGTACTATGGTGATACAAAATCCAGGAAATAATTTAGTTGATTATAATGAGAAATTCAGCCAAAATAAAAGTAGGCTACTAAACTATGTATAACAAAAATTTGGATGGTCCTTTTAACACATTCTGTTGACTATAAACTAACGTTGCACCTACATGTCTACTAACTCTCATTAGTGTTAGT
>CM070836.1:33654971-33664971 GCA_036326025.1 Chrosomus eos | reverse complement strand
TCATTAACTGACTCATCAGTGAGGAATGTGCCCTTTAGCCAGTGCACAAAACCTTCAAACTCACCCATAGAGTCAAAGCCAAGTGTCCTGGAGTGTTTAACAGCTGACAAACACAGAGCAAGATGTTGAGTCAGTATGTAAACTGCAAAGAAAGAAAAAAGCATTTTATGACTGGACAGTAGCCCCTAGGCTACAGTCTTATACTGGAGAAGTAGAGGATTTTTTTTGTGTAAAAAGATAAAAGTATTACGAACTGCAATGTAGAGAAACATATGGACAAAAACACAACTGGCATCACCTGATCACATTAACACAGACATTATATAATCAGAGTCTGTGTTGTTTATAAATCAGTAGCATGGTTTACTGCTCAAAAGAATTTTGAATTCATTCAACAAATATTGAGGAGTTACGCACAAAATTTACGTCTGGATTACATTTTGTGTGTTTTTTTACAGTCTATGGTCACAAAGTGACTGAGGGAGAAGGGTATTCCTCGGTATTCCTGCATAACACTGCAGTTTCAGGACCGCAGTTCCAGGACTCTAGTTTTTTGTGACAGCGCCACCTACAGAACTGGATCACCAAAAACACTAAAGCTGCGTCCCAATGTGCATACTGTATCCACCCTATCTGCCCTAAATAGTATTGACAATTACTAATGTCACATACTATTTAGGATGGATAGTATGCACATTGGGACGCAGCTTAACTTAACCCCTTTCGCTGCAAAAATAACAGACGGCCCCATATTATTGTTGTTCAACATCATTACTCGTTAAAACATCACACTCTTACGTGATCTGGACACACTGAGCATCATTAGGGAGATTTAAGATATTTATGATAGAACAGGTTCGCAGATATATTAATTTCTTAATTTATGCCAGGAGTGCAAAATAATTAATCTGTAATGTTCGTTATTTTGAAATTAGCCTCTGGTTGTGCAGGAACATACTGGACTGAGGGGTTAAAATGTCTCCTGTAGGCATGACATGTCTCTGCACTGTTAAAAAAAAATTAACAAAATAAAATATATATGTGATCAATAAGTTATGACAACATATGTTTTCACACTGCTTCAACAAAATATGTTAAGCAATTGTCAACTTTTTTTATAAGTTTAATCAGATTCAGCCAATTTTTTAAAAGTCAGGTTAACGTAATTTAAGTTGAAATTACTTAAACATCCAAGTTGGTTGGATTTAAACAATTAAGGCAGCAGTTTTTTGTACAGTGAATGGTAAGTAATATTAGCCTCGTGAGACCATCCTGATCTCGCGAGCTTTCAAGGTTTCACTCGCAGATCAGTCTGGATACTTTCCGTTAAAGAAAATTTGGGAGCAGTTCACCAAACGAACGTCCAATCAGCGTTGGCTTTGAGGCGGGTTGAGGTGTGACGCAACGAGAAGCGCGACAGTTCAGTCTTAAGTACATGGCGGCTTCAGCGGATGAAACTAGCATCAGTGTGGCTATCGAGCAAGTTTTATCGGAATTACAGAGTTATTACGGAATTACAGAGCTAACGAGCCTTTACCTGCAGCAGCAAGAGTAGCCTGGCTTGTGGTTGTGTTTTCGTCGTCGCTCTCATATGCTTCGTTGATCTGATTGGTTGATTTGGCCCGTCTATCACCAACATAGGCCAATCAGCTAACCAGTATTTTCGCCCCTTACCAAAACTACTTCAACGGAAGGTTTCCAGATGGATATGCGGAGCAAATCCATCTGGCGGAGTCAGGTTAAAGTAATATGACAATTCTGACAATCTGAAAGCAGTGCTCCCAGTGTCCAGTAGAGGGAGTTATTGTCCTTCAGTCAGAGATCCACTGCAGAAGGTTACGTTTATGAGTCAGATATATATTATTGTGAAGTTTTTATTACTGCTGAAGAAATGAAAACTGTTTAAGGGTTTTGAATACTTGACTGACTGATAAAACACAGTTCAATAGAAATAAGCACATATTCTTAACTATATCAACAACATAGGCTATCCTACAAGATTCCTGCTATGATTGGGTGTTTTCTAATAATTTTCCCCCTCCTCCAGCCATTTATATTTCACCACGGATTTTCTCGCTTAATATTTCTAACCCAACTATATGTACTGGGTTTCGTCTACCTCCTTTTTTCTCGGAAACCTGTGCTGTTGAAAAATCAGTTTTCTCGCCAATCAATGCCGTGTGTTTCCTCAGCAGAATCAAGTGCTGGTTCTCATTTTTCTTTCAGCGTCACGAGGTTTGTTGTTAGTATTTATAGCACATTCAACAGATATTTTCAGTCAAATGTCGATTCCTTACACAGATCATTTATTTTATGGCAACTAAGAGTGAATAATATTGCTCAGTCAGTTGCTCTTTCGTATCTCAAGTGACTTAATGGAGTTGTGAGTTAGGCTACGTTTCTTTTAGGCCTAATATAGGCTACATTTGTCTTGGATGCTTCTCCTAATAATATAAACAATGGGCCTAGAAGTCTCGTCGTCTTTATATAGGCCTAGTGCTTATACAATAGGCGTATTTCAAATCAGCTTTAAATAAACCGGGGAAAAAACGATCTATGATGCAAACTTCATCAAATCTGAGACAATTAAAAAACGCAATAGTCACAATGAATGTAGATCAGCTTATTTTATTTTATAATAATTACTGTTCTTTAGTGGCCTCACTGTAAAAAAAAAAAAAAAATATGATCGATAATTTATGATAAGTTAAAGAAATGTTCTACCTTTTTGGGAAGTTACAAGATTCAACTCATTATTTTATGTAATTTAAGTTGAAATGACTTAATCATCCAAGTTGATTGTAGGCCAACTTAAAATATTAAGGCAGCAACTTAAGCATAAATATTCAACACAGCGAGTAAAAAAAAGAAGAGAATAAAGGTGCATGAGAAGAGCTTACAGTTCATCAACATCAAGTCTGATGAAGTCAGTGAAAGCTTCGATTCAAACCTCTGCCAAAACAAATTGCAGTCTGCTTCTTACTGACAAGTGCTGTTTTGAAAACTGTGAAAAAATGAGTTTAATGGAAAGAAAAAGAAAGAAAGAAAGCAGAATGTCTTTGCAACAGTACGAAAGGACATGCACGGTTTAGAAACTCTCCTCTCCTCAAAGCCCCCCCACCCTGCTTTCCCTGCCATTAAATTGAATTGATCAGCAGTGCAGGAAACATCCAATCCGTAAGTGCTTGCGTGACCGAGGCCAGAGCAGCATCTTTCTGCTAAAACATCTCTGGAAGTCAAAGGCTCAGCACTTCCACCTTAAATCTTGTCAAGGAAATGCAGCGTTTCGGGGCTTGGAACTGCTGATGGTGTTGATCCACTTCCATGGATGTGACCGGCTGCTCCTCCAAAACGATGGCGACCCTCTGCTTTTTTGGAATTCAAAACTGGGATTGATTAGAATTTCAAATTCCATCCATTTATGAAATGACATTTACATTGCAGAATGCTAATATACGTTGTTCAGTATTGATTCTCGTGTCTCTTTCGTCCATGACTAAGTGTTTCCGTGCACTCAGTCAAGGGCAAATTCCTCGATTTTTCTTCTTTTTTTTTGTGCAAAAACTGAGTGGCGATTGCCTGTGGTTTTGCATATACTCAAGGTCAGGTCAAGTCACATATAGCAGGCTCGCATAACGCTTTATACAAAACATTGTTTTAAAGCAACTTCACATTATTAAACAAGAAAATAACATTGCAAAATTCAATTTTCAATTCAATTCATTGCAAGTAGTTCAATTTCAGCTGTAAAGCAGCTCTACGGAAGACGATAGTGTCATTATTCAGCTCAATTGTTTTCATTGGTTCGATTCCCTGGAAAAGTCTTTTGGATAAAAGTGTCTATCAAATGCATTAATGTGAATGTAAAACTTGCCAACAGGGTGTTCTGCACTGTAAAAATAGTTTGCAATGTTGTAAATTGGAGAGTTCATTTTACACATAAAAAAGTCTTTCCACATAAAAGTGAAAACTATTTCAAACAAAATGCTACACCAGAAATCATAGTCTGATTCATATGGCATGGGGGGAAAATATGCAAAACTGTCCAATCTTTTTGCTAAGAAAAGTAAAAGCACAACCCTATTTAAAAATCCACATGATTTAAGTATAGCACAAACTAATCAAGTCAAGTCAAGTGCATTTTTATTGTCATTCCTCTATATAATAGGCTATGCATTGGAACGAGAAGGCGTTTCTTCAGGACCATGGTGCAACACGGAACATTACACAAGACTACAAACTGTAAGTGCAAATACGCAATAAATAAATAGAAAATACCATAGGACAATAAATACTCTGAGGAAAAGTGTAAATAGATACACTGAATATGGTCGGTAAATTGTAAACATGGACTATAGTTATTTTATGGCATAACAGCAATACTGGCGTTGAACAAAAGGTGCACCAAAAAGTAGGCTATTGTTAGGGGTTTGTTCAAATTATTTGTGAGCATCACTAATAAGTGCACTATAAACGAGTGCTCTTATTCATTCAGTGATGCTTCATTCAGATGAACGCATTGAACCAGATTGCTTTGGTAGTGTAAACGCTCCTGTGGACGAATGTGTCACTTAGTCTCTGTCTACTGACCGAATGTGAGAAAAACATATCAAGCACAATGTTCTCTCACCATTCCTGATTTCTAACACACACTCACAGTGTCCGGCTGGTCTTGCGGCTGTCAGAGCAGAAACTACAGCTGCTGCTCTCTGTGTGTTTTTTTCCGTCGTCTGCGGGTGCGTTTTTATGTAAATTGCTTGAGCTTTTGTCCCCCATTAGATCGTAAGATCTGAAAAAAAAAACATAGCCTACATTTACCCGACCATTAACCCTCCTCTCAAAGAAATCAGGACAGAAGTGTTTGAAAGTGGACAAAAGAGACGGATTAAAACACCAGGTGTAAACATGAATGTGTCCTCCTCGTCTACTTGTGATCCGATAGACCAAAACGCATGTTACAGTAACAGCAGGTGTAAACACGGCCTAAGAGAACTGAAAGTGAAGCCCCCCCCCCCCCCCCCCACACACACAACACTCACCATATTTGTCAACTCATTCTAACTATTAGCTCATTGTTACTTTAATGCATTTCAGTGCTTTTAACACCACCCTACAAATGATGTCTTCATTCGGCAACAATTACTGTTTCCTCCAGTGCATTATTGAGCATTTCAGCACAGAATAGATGATACAAGAGCTTGGCAGGATAAAGCTTATAAACTTGCTGAACTGTAGAGCACCAGGCTGTGCCAATCCTCCTAAAACAGGCACTGCAGCACAACCGGCTCAGATATATGCAGAGATTCATCAGTGTCCGTCACTGCTGCCTGTAGGTGCATTGTGGTGTGTGTGTGTGTGTGTGTGTGGTGTGTTTTGAGGTGTGGTCTCGGTGCAATGCAGTGCTGGACTGACCCACGTCACAAGTGGGACCACCTCTCCTCATCTGTGACTGCGCTTGCCAATACTGTACTGAGAAGGAGAGTGAGGAGGAAAGCACTGCAGATTCTGGGTGTTGCCTTTCAGGTCCTGGACAGAGGGTAAAGGTCAGGTGACACTGACAGCAATGGAGCTAGACTGCTTATAAACAGAATGCAGCATCTTTTGCACCAAATGCATGGTGAAGAATTCACATGCAACTCAAGATAGTCCTGTTTTTACTGGCCGCAGTGAAGCGGCATAATACTATGAGAGTGAGGCAGGTGTCCCGATACAGTCGTATAATGGAAATGAAAATAAAAGTCGACGCCGACCTAGAGGATATTAATCATCTTGGCTCAGTGGCCTTAGACGTGTGTGTGTGTGTGTGTGTGTGTGTGTGTGTGTGTGTGTGTGTGTGTGTGTGTGTGTGTGTGTGTGTGTGTGTGTGTGTGTGTGTGTGTGTGTGTGTGTGTGTGTGTGTGTGTGTGTGTGTGTGTGTGTGTGTGTGTGTGTGTGTGTGTGTGTGTGTGTGTGTGTGTGTGTGTGTGTCGGCCACACATGCATTTGTGGGAGATTTATATCCACTGCAGTAATGAAGTTACACTCGTTCTTTGGCAGAAGCATTAAACACCTATAAGAGCTCTGCAGCAGCGGATGATGATAGTCTTACCTCAGACACCACCGTATCATATGCACAAAGTGAAAATGCTAAATATTCCCTGTGTATTTTTTCCCAAATGTGTATTTACAATGATAAAAGACAAGATCATTTTTGTTATTAAATCTTCCTGTTTATATATTTTTTATTTGTGCGCATACCATGGTGGAATAAAGCTCTTGTTGTTGTTGTTGTTTTTACACAATTCATATTTTTCTTTAACCAGAAAGTAGATAAAAATCCTTTCATTAAAAAAATGCACATTTAAATAAAAGAAACAATCGCTTAAAACTATTACAATAACATTTCTAATTCTGCGGATTTTAAATTCACTAAAGCGAATTACTGCACATCTTAAACATTTTTGCAAATTGTTTAAAAAAAAAGGCTCTGAAAGCCTGAGCTTTAGAAACACTTCACCCCTGTGAGTCCTGCATTAGTCAGGTGATTCTCTCTGTTACACCAATAGGAGGCGCTCTGTCCATACACACACACGACAGATGGACAGTGGGACCCAGAGGACAGACGTCGCTCTCAAACAGGACAAAGAAAGATTCTTGTTTCAAGGTGTGTTCATTTAAAGAGGCATTTGAATATAGACGAGTCATTGGAACATCCACAGTAGTGCGTTCAGAATATCAACTATTGATTTTGTCTCTTGTTAGTGATATATTGTTGGTAGCAGTGTT
Organism: Chrosomus eos; assembly: GCA_036326025.1. Classification (NCBI taxonomy): domain Eukaryota; kingdom Metazoa; phylum Chordata; class Actinopteri; order Cypriniformes; family Leuciscidae; genus Chrosomus; species Chrosomus eos. The sequence goes on along the minus strand of CM070836.1, from coordinate 33,658,206 downwards.
AATAGTTCATTAGGTTGCTGTTGTAGTGATTTGAGTTTGAAAGCTGATCAATACTACAGTGGTTGGTCATATCATGAGGAATAATTTTGGAATGACATGAAAACATACTGTAACTTTCAAAACTTCCTATTTATTACAAAAAGAGCATTCATTCAAGCTGTAAAAATGGCTTATTCTGCAACTTTCTGATGTCAGACAGGTGAAAACATTAACACACGCCTGTCCACATGTCAACCTATTCAGCGTTCAAAATTATGGCCCATCAGACACAGTCAGGCAGCAGAAAATTATAAGCAGCAGAATATTATAAACAGCAGAAAAAACGAACTAAGAGTAAATCGTGTAAATCTGCCATGCTCCAGATCATTTCAGTCTGATCGGAACATTTTGAGATGACAAATGAGGGTTATTTTTTTTCTTTTGACCACAAAATCAAAAGACGGCTGCTCTTCTTAATTTTCTCATTTCATCTGAATGTCAACATTTGTAAATTTAAAGGTACGTTTAGACGACAATGATACTAAAAACAGAAAATTCCTTTGCTATTTTTGTGTACAAATGACAGCATTGTCAAAATGATACCTGATAACACGGATTTACAAAAACTACAAAAAACGCTGTATTATTCATGCCAGGCCAGTAGGTGGCGATGTCACTCTTTATAAAAACACAACACACCGATAGACTCGTAATCAAGGGGGTAATCCATCGACCGGAAGTTGAAGCCTCGCGGGAGCCGCCATCTTGTAGCATAACTTCACTTGCGTTAGCATTCCCATTGACTCCCATTCATTTTGGCGTCACTTTGACGGCGAATAACTTTACATCTGAGGCGTTTAAAGACTCAATTTGTCCATTATTTATTTCTAAAGAAACACGACAATGCATAAAGGGCTCCATTACCTTCTATGTTACATTATGGCCCCGTAGAAACTGTTTTTGTAAAAATAGGCTAACGATTGCGTCATAACCACTCGACTCTCTGTTGCGCTGTACAGAAATGACCGTACAGACAAGAGGAGAAGCTCGCAGGCAATCGAGGGGACGCCCGTCAAGGGAGTAGCCCATATATAATGAGTCCATAAAAGCAACGGGACAAAAACTCCTGGGGCCTCATTTATAAAACTTTGCGTAGGATTTGCGTCAGGAGTGGCGTACGGATGAAACATGGGACGTGCGTACGCACAGAAATATTCGGATTTATAAAACCGTGCGCACGCACATCCTACGCAGATTTCCCTTAATAAATCACAACCAATTCTAAATGTAGCGCAGCTTTTGCGGCTTCATGTCACGCCCATAGTTGCCCATAATTAGCCCGTGAAACTCCCATAGTTGCCCATAAATAGCCCGTGAAATGCCCACAATTTAATATTCATCGATTGCGAAATCATGGCAAATACAGAGAGGAAAAACCAAGAAACGTAACTTCACTCAATGTCAAGTAGAAATTATCGTTGGCGACGTGGAAAAGAGGAGTAAAATGTTGTTTGGAGGGCACAGTGTGGGCATTACTAATGCCAAAAAGGCACTTGAGTGGCAAAAGTTTGCAGACGCTGTTAATGCTGCAGACTCACAACCTCGGACCGTGGCCGAAATAAAACAGAAATGGTCGGACATCAAAGTCGATGCAAAAAAGCGTCCAGCGCTCCATCATAATTACGCATTGTGATGGCATCATGGCATTTTATTACCATCCATTTGATTGCATCTGACAAGCTACAGATGTGTTATGAGGATGAATTGCATAACATGCCAATATTATTGCAGAACATATTTCACTTTTCTTTTTGCAAATATTAATTTGCATTTCTGTTGTAATCTTCGTTTGATTTTGTTTGTTTTACACTGCAGATCGATCAAACGGGTGTTCGTGTAGTAGGCTGTTAATTGTAATACTTTCTTTGTAAAGTCTTCCTTTTTATTTATGAGAGACAGTATTGCAATTTCTTTAACACAACTGTCTACACTTTCACGTGTTTCTTCCATCTGCCGACGGTGTCGCCATTTCTCATTTCACCCGTTTTTGTGCGTACGCCTGGGTCAGAGCTTGCGTGAAGGACCGCACATTTTCCCGTCAAGTTTGCTTTTTATAAATACCAATTATTGCATGGGGAGCGGCGTACGCCTTCTTTTGTGCGTACGTAACGTTTATAAATGAGGCCCCTGCTCACTCACGCCAAAGAACTCTTTGCTCAAGTTCCCCGTCTCTGCAAGATTAACGTTGGCAGTTTTCACGCACAGCTACTAGAAGATTTACGTCTGTCAGACAGGTTGCTCACGTCATCAAGCTTAGTTTGAGTCGGTTTGAGTCTGCGCGTCAGGAACGGAAGTGCTCAAAAATCGCTAAAAATGGGCTTCAACTGTCTCAACTGACTTCCAATCATAGACAGTAAAAGAAATGGACACAGCGACCCCGTTGATTTCAACGGAGAGAGTTGAAGCCCAACATGGGCACTTACTTCCTAGCCAAGCGTACTGCGCATGCTCAAACTGAGCTTGACGACGTGAGCAACCTGACTGACAGTTGTACGTCTTCTAGTAGCTGTGCCAAGAGGAATCTGAAACATTCCCTTCCGAATCTCACAGAGCCGTATATCGTGAGTATGAGCTGTTCATGAGCTCGCAGCAGAAGCAACTTTATGACTCTCTATGGGCTTCTCCCTTGACTTTATGCCTCCACGTCCCCCCGATTGCGTGCGAGCTTCTACTTCTGTCTTTACGGTGAATGTCTCTTCTGCGCGACAGAGAGTCGCGTGTTATGACGCAATCGTTAGCCTATTTTTACAAAAGCGGCTTCTACAGGGCCATAACGTAAGATACAAAGTAATGGAGCCTTTTATACATTGTCGTGTTTCTTTAGAAATAAATAATGGACAAATGGAGTCTTTGGACGCCTCAGATGTAAAGTTATTAGCTGTCAAAGGAACGCCAAAATGAATGGGAGTCAATGGGATGCTAACAGCAGGTGATAGTCAGCTACAATGGCGGCCTCCGGAGGCAGCTTCAACTTCCGGCTGATGGATTACCCCCTTGGTTCCAATGAGATGACTCTGTCCACTTCTTATACTGTCTATGCTCGTAATACACATGCATGATGTCACCGTTTTCACAAATGTGCGTTTTTGTAGTTTACACAGAAACAATAATGGTATTGTTTTCAAAAACATGCACTTTGAAACCCATTTTAAAAAGGCCCCCAAAACGCTGTTGTCATGTTAAAAGAATAACAGTA